>VDFB02361352.1:0-25467 GCA_007258455.2 Sequoia sempervirens | reverse complement strand
TGAAGATCAAGTTGCCATATTGGAAGAAATAAAACAAGACCAAATTTGATGAATTTAGAGAGAAAACACAAAGTTGCTAAAATCATTCGAACTCTCCAGCTCTATAAGAAGTTCGACCTGTCACCTTCAAATCATTTTCTTCCAAAGTTTGATTAAAAGTTTTCTTTTCTCTCAGAGTTGTGAAAGATAAAGTTTTTGAAGGGAGATTTTCTTTAATAAAGTAATTTTTCAAAGTGGAGAAGTAAATTCCTGAGCTGAATGGCGTAACTTCTAAAGAATAAGAGTAAATTTTTGAGTTAAAAGGCGTGCTTTTTCTGAATTTTGAAGTGAAATTTTAGAAGTTAAAGTCGATTTGTAGTTAAGACATACTTCCAAAGGTTGAAAATGAGTCTGGCAAGGATTTATTGAGTACTTAGCCAAGTTTGCCCATTTTCAGCCTAATTTTTTCACAGAATTTATATGTTTAACAGGCTGAAAGTGAAATTTTCGAATGAAGGCTCAGAAAAATCAGAGTTAAAATCTTTAAAGTAATATTAATTCTCTTCATGCTTATTGTAGGTTAATGACCACCAGGGGAGAATCTTTGAGAAAGGTCCAGATGATGTTCGCCAGCAAAGAACTGCAGCCATAATCAAAAATCAACTCCAAATGGAAAAACATTAGAGACACTAACCTTGGACACGTAAATTTCAAAGAATTCAAGAAAAGAATGTATGGACATGATGGATTCCTGCCAAAACCAATTGCTCGTTGGATGATGAGGAATGGTATTGTCCAGGCAGCCGGATTTCCACCAGCAGTAGAATGTGCTGAATTAATGGTTGAGTGCGCCATTCACTACAATGCGCAAGAGAGGCAGATCATTGCGCTAGATGGGAGAATATTGGCTCATCTCAAAGAGTTGGCAATCCAAGAAGCATTTGGCATACCAAGCTATAACCGAACTTCATACAAAACCAAGAAAGATGCCATAAAACTCTATGAAGACCAGTTCGAGCTTTGTGCCACAAATATTAATAAGTCGTGGTTAGAAAAACCAAGGCCTTCCATCAACAAGATGCCAAAGAAGCTGCTTCGCACAGACTTCAAGAAGTATGGAGATATTATTTCACTATTAAATAGAATAATGGGCAATCCTCAAGGCGCGCCATTTGAGACATGGATGTATTACTTCATTGACGAAATCACCTCAGGCGTGAAAATGTTCAACTAGTCCCGGATGATTAGTGACAATCTTCATGAGCAATTAGTCAATTTGGAAAGGACAAAATCTTTTCACATGAGTTCTTACATCGTCTATCTACTGGCCAAAGCTTACAGATATACAGGACTGATTTGCAAAGGCGTGGTAGGCAATGGTGAGAATGAATTTAAGTCATATGATTGTTACTCGCAATTAAAGCTCTGAGAAAAATCCCACTTCAGGAGAGCGCATGATGCCTTCCTAATGTACATCACTAGAATTTTGCAAGGACACATCAAAGGCTTACTCATGAGGCCAAGAGCCTGATCAGCAAGTACGGATCCTAGTTTATCCAATTTCCGAGGTTCACCTACATAAGAGTTCAAGGGTTCACAGGATGTCCTTACCGACTTCTGATCTATCCCACCAACAGAATGGTCTTGCTTGAGGTACTTAGACAATTGGAAACATACCAAGGCTTCCAGAGAACAAAGCAGAAGGCAGTCATCACCTTTCCGTTCTTCATTGGGAATATGCAAGAGTCTTGTCCATCGGCATAGGCAGCTGAAAGCTCCAAGTTAGAAATGCAATGGTACCCTTTCACATCTTACCGATCCAGAGCTGACTTTGATCCTCATCACTACATTGGGGCCATGAATGGAAGGATTTATGGACGAATGTTGCAGATGATTATGACGTCAGGAGAAGACTGTGGTCTAGACTGCCGATGAACTTGATCAAAACAACTAAACTCTTTTGTGTGCCTGATCAGCTGGAGGATGATGGAGAGTGTTCTACCCAAACCAAATTTTTGCTTCATCAAGGCATTTTACATTAAAAAGTCTAAACCTTGCTAAAATGATGTAAAATACAGTTTCGGGCAATATCAAGCATGGAGTTTTTGACAATATTTTATCAATCAATGTCAGTTTTATTGAACAGAACCTGGAGCAGAGACTCAAAATGGAGCTTTTCACGATAGAGGAGCATCTCACGATGGCATTTCACATTCCACACGGTCATTTCAGTGATCAGAACAGAGTTTTCAGAGGTTGATTTATGAAGATTTCATAGAGAAAAGCCAGAAAGCGCAACTATAGCCCAGGGGCGCCCAGCTTTTTGAAGGTCAAGATCTTGTTAAAAACGTTCAAACATACAGTCAATCTCTTCAGAATCAGTCTGGCTATCCGATGAGCTATCCAGCGAAGCTTTCCGAGATCCATAGCTCCGGAAAACAGTGATAGAAGTTGAAATTCTCAAAGTTCCAGATATGAGAAATTTGTCCTTTTCAGTGCAAAAGCGCGTCTCTAGCCTGAGGGCGCCCATCTTAAAGAGGGGGTAAATTCTGGTATTTCTGGTAGCGAATACAGTCAAATTGTTCTCGACTAGTCTACTTATCCGACGAGATATCAAACGTAGTCATCCGAATCCCAGAATTCCGGCAACAGTCGTTTGAAGATTAGCTTATAATGGAGTTTTCACGTTTCTGAGCTTCTCCATTTGTTCCCAGTGCAAGTACAGCCCAGGGGCGCTGGTTTAAAGGACCCTTCAGATGGCAGAATTTGCAGACAAAGTCTTCTTGACATCAATGCTATTCTAGCCCAGCTCCGCGATGCACCATCCAGCTTGTCGATCCGACGTTCCAGGTGATCGTGGCAGAGATTCTACCAAGCACGTAATTTCACGGGCGGACCAACATACAAATTTCAGTGTATTTCCACAGTCTAGAGGCGCCTAGCTTTTAGGCCTGTCAGATGAGCCCGTTCGCGTTCGAAGTCTTCACGACTTTTGAGCATAATCATTTTATCTATTCAACGAGCCTAGCCGTCAGCCTTCGGGATTTGGCAATCGCTCGTATGTGCGAGGTCTTTGGTGAGATGCTGAAAAGTGAAGATATTTGGAAAATGGCCAAGACTAGAGCGGATATTTTAAATAAAATACGCACTGGAAATTTTGAGGTCTTAGAAGCAGTTTTCTTGCTTCGTCACTTCCAGAGACTTCTCTTATGGGCTCTTCTGGCTGTCCGTTAAAACAGATAGTGCCTGAATCGGGTCATCCCAGCTCCAGATATCAGAGGTCAAAGTAGGGTACTTGGATGAAAGTTCAACTTTCGTCAAAATGACATCAGTGCAACTAAGAGCCAGGGGCGCTTTCACTTTTGAGGCCCTTAACACAGCTTTCAGGTGTCGCGTATACAGTCGTTGGATGCAGAATATCTCCAGTCATGCAGTGGGTTTCGTTTCCTGTCAGCAGGGTTCACCGTTCACCGTCAGCAGCCGTTTGAAGTGTCAAATGGCAGTTTAGGAAAATGGTTTCAAGTCTGGAACCCGTAAATGAATTTAATCAGGGGCGCCTAATTTTTCAAGGGGTTAAACGATGGATTTTGCAGTAGTGTCTCCCAGCAGACATTTCTTCCTTGTTCAGTAGGCTTTCCGATGAATATCTCAATTCGGTCTCAGCATCACCCGGTCATCCGGAAATCAGTGTTGAAGTTGGCCAATTGTGATAGTGCTGTCAGCTATAAAATAGGGAGTTAATAAAAAGTGAAGTATCTTGAGCAAATGGACGCCTATGTGCTCAAGAGATGACTTTTCGGAATCGTTGACAACAACTTTCAATCTCCATTTTCCAATGAAATAACTCGTTCAATGAACTGGTCTCATCCTCCAAGCAACTTTCAATCTCCAATATACCTTCCTCGTTTGGCTCCACTATCTTTCTTTCTTCGTCCACATCCGATCCTCCGTTCGATTTTGATCCCAAAGATGCCAGTTCTTCACTGGCCGCCTGGTTCTTCATATCAATAGTGTACTTCTTCCCATGGCTTTCGATTGAGAGTGTATTCTTCTCCAGTTGTGGTTTGCCTTGGCGGCAATCAGCCATCCTCATCCCAACAGTGCATCGTATGCCTTTTTCTCCAGTGGGATGACGACGAAATTTAGCAAAAACTGTTGTGCCGATCAAAACTTTTTGCACCATTAGTGTACCAAGAGGTTTGATGCCATGTTGGTCTGCTCCTACCAAGTGGAATGCCAGAGGGTTGGCTTACCCAAGCACTTCCCTGTCTCCTCTGGCAATACGTTCACCTCGGAGTATCCGTCGACAATGGTGTTGGATAGTTTCATCCCCAAGATTTCCATCTGTACGACGGTCGGCTTCCTCCCAACACTTACTGCAAGTAGCATTGGATCTATGACCTCTCCTGCCGGTTTTGTCATGCTTTCCGTCAAACCCTTCTAAATATTGTCTTCAATGATGTTTGTGAGTGCTACCCTTAGTTGAGGCAGCGTTTGCAAAAGGTTTGTTACCTTAATTGGTACGGTCGTGTGAAGCACCTATCGTACTATGTTCTTCTTAGACTCCAACTACAACGTCATACTAGCCGCTCTAGAAGTTCTTCATTCGTTCGCCATTGCCTCTTCCACTTCTGCCCTGGCTTCTCGAAGTCACTCTTTCTCCGTACGAGGGTTCGGATAATTGGCCTTCTTCGACTGCGCCCTCGTAATTGCTAGGACTTCTTCGTCGGCTATCTCCAGCATATTGATACCCTTTTGCTTCGGATAGTCAGCGTCTTCATGATCGCCCAGACCACACCATTTGCATAGCTTCCCCCCGGGGCCTTGACCGCTTTGGTAGTCCCTCACAAAGTGACCCGAGTCATTACATTTCCGACACTAGATCATGGGTCTACCTTGGCTGTCATACTGAATTTTGCTTCTTGGCGTACTATTCCTCCAATTATTATGGTAGCCACCAGGGGATGCATTGTTGCTGTGGGGTTTCGGTGGTGTGGTTGAAGGGGTTGACTGTTCTCCTTGTGTGAAGAACACTTGCGAACTCTGTGTTTTTAAATTGTGCAAGCACTCCTTGACGGAGTGTCCCATAACTTGGCAAATGTCACAGAACAATTTTTTCGGGCAATTCGCCTTTGTATGACCTTCATCTTGCATTCAATACACCATAGTTTGTTTGCCTCCCTAGACCCTTCTTTGTCGGCCTTCAATTCTTTCATCATCCGTAACATATCACGACAGAGAGCTTGTACAGTTGTTGATTCATCTTCGCTCTCCTTCGCGCTTTCTTCGTCATCTTTCTTCTTCCCTCTAGAGGATGTCTTGTTCTCGTTTTCGATGTCCATCACACTGTTATATGCTTCAGTGTACGAGGATGGAGGTACCACCTTCATTTTTCTCCGGAGCGAGGGAAGCAATCCCTCAATAAACCACCTCTTCTTTAGGCCATCCGCTGGCTGTGACTCAAGTTTCCCTATCAAATCTTTCAATTTCCAATTGTAGGTCCGCACGCTCTCGTGCTTTCCCTGCTTGGTATTGTATATCTCCGTAACAATCTCACTATCATCCCGTAGGAGTTTGAACTCCTCCTGGAATGCTTGCTTCAATAACCTCCATGTAGGTTTGTGTACTTGATCCAATTCAAAGTACCAGTCGATCGCACTATCTCTGAGTGTCGCTGGAAATGCTTTCAACCACTAATCCGGATCATCCTATCCGCTTGCTATCCAGATGGTTTCACATGTTTTACAATGTCGTACTAGATCTTCTGATCCATTCCCCATAAACTTCGGCAGCTTCTGTCGCTCGGGAGTCACCATCCTTCCCTGCTGTCCTCCTTGTGTATTGGACCTGACAAGACCGGTTTCCCCGCTACGTTCTTGTGCGTCACTTGCACTCTCGGCCACGTATGAGCCACTCCCACGTCTTCCATCAGCGTCCTCGACACCTTGAGTCTCTTGGGGTTCCCTTCGGTACTCTCTTCGCCTTGGGGTACTGAGCTCAAATCTTCCACTCGTCAGTTGTTCATCGTCGTCTGATATGGACAACTCCCACAGCCGTTTGATGCTACTACTTAATTCATCTTCGTTCTCACAAAGATCATACCTTCCTACCTACGGAGTGCCGAAGGGTCCTTCGTCCCTCCCTTCAACCAAACTTTGATGTGCTCTACCAATGGACATGTCTATTTTCTTCAGATTCTCATGTGTTCTTTTAATACTCTAGTTTATTTCAATTAGATCTTCATCAAATTCTTTACCAACTTGCCTTAGCCTTCGTCGCAGGTTTTCTTGCTCTTGCAACCTCAATGATCGCTGAACCTTCTCTTGAGTCTCGTGCCCGCTTGGTACTCGGTTCTTGTCTTTGTTCGGTTGTACGGGCATTAAAAGGTATTCATGTGATCATTGTTGGTTACTGTGAGTACGTCTCCGGCTAGTGTCTTGTTCCTCTTCTTCTCATTTGGTTCTCTCTTCGTAGCGCTGCAATCTTTGCTGCCTTCGGCGTTCCTGATCCTCTTCTTCTCGAAGGTCTTGTAGGATAATAAAATGATGGACCAGCGATCTAGGCATACGATTCAAGGGGTGATCCACCTCGTCGTTTACTTCCAATCTATCCCAAATGACGTCCTCAGGGATCTCCCGCCTTCTGGATTCCCTTCGTACGTGATCTCGTAGGGATATCTTCCATAGATTTATAAGATCTTTAGTCAATAGGTCTTCCCTTTCCTCATTGCTATTCACAGGCTCGTCTACCAGGAGACCCATTGCTCTGCCATGACGGATGATTCCCTAGTCCGCTCGGCAACGACGCCAAATGTTTACTTCACTAGGTGTAATTCAATGTACTACGTACTACGGAAGTAAACTAGACTATATGCCGAACATGGAATAGAACAACAGATTGGGAAACATAATATGCTTAAAATAAGAGATGCTTCTATTCATTTCCAGAAATTATCACCATGTATAATAGAAATATCAACAGTACCATCAACCATGATCATCATAACATCTTCCCGACTACAGAAACTGAGTACATATAACGCTCGGCAGTGGTTGAACAACCAACCATCATGACGTTTCATAACAGCTCATTACCACTAATCGGGACTTAGTTACCGGAATACACATGACATTTATTACATTCATTATTCCCGCTATCTATAGTCTTATTAACATAACCAAACTATGCTACAGCCGACTACAACAAAAGTAAAGACAACTACAGCTTACAGTGAGTGAATACAAGAAATAAGCAACTCTTCCACTTTTCAATGGTGAGTGAGTAACAAGAGCCACTTATGCAGTGGAGGTAAGTAACAAGAGCCACTTATGCAATGGGCTAAGTAACAAGAAGTAACAAGAAGTAACAAGAGCGAGATCTTTGATGGTACTACCACCTAGTGTTACAATGTAAACTCTTACAATTCATTCGAAACCAAATACATATCTGTTGTTACAAATATGATCGTGAAAGAAATTGATAGAACACCCCCCACATGTATCACAACATCAACGAACTAACCACCCATCATGGATATGTCAAATATACCTCAAAGACTAGCATTTAGATGGCTGGTGCAGCTCTGAAAGAGGTTTGAAACCCTACTGTTACAGTCGGAACAGCGAGTCAATAAGTCTGAAAACTTCTCCAAATCAATCTGATATGCATTCCGAATTAATGCAAGCTCAAAGATTGGAAAAAAAATGGCTGGTGTAGGTCTAAAAGAGGTCTGCAACCCTGTTGCTACAGTCTGGGCACATGATATAAACTCATAAAACTTTTCCAAAACATAAATCCCAAAATCTACAGATGTAGATCGTCGGGTGATGCCAAGGTGATAGGTGATGAATTGTCAAGATTTGGCCTCAAATTGTTCAACGAGAGGCGATCATACGATCCTCATGGCATCTTTGCATCCCGTCTTGGTCAAAATCAAGAACATGTGCCCGCAGTTGAAGATTTTTGGGCTAATTGCAAGGATGAGTTTGAAGTGCGTAGGCGCAGTAACAGCAGGTTTACCTTCCAGCAGATGGCTGATTTCTTGTCTGAGGATGTAGAAGGTGTGATGAACCCTGCTGGCTCACTACTAAACCCCTGTCTTTTTCTTAAGTCTATTTGTGTTTTACTTAGTTTTTTAGAGAAAGTTTATAGACAGAAGAGAAGGTGCGCATCATATTAAAGCTAATAAAAATGCAATAGACATATTCTGAGCAACAGATGTAATAGATGTTATTCTGCAATACGTACAATGAGATTACAAACGAATCACATACCCGAAATGCTCCAGAATAATTAAATAAGGATATAATCCAGTTTGCCAGCTGAAATTGATGAAAACTGACAAAGAAGCACACCCAAGCTCCAGATTTGATTTCTCCCTTTCCAAAATAGGATACAAACCCTTAAGAAAGGTAGACGCCAAGAATTAGTCACATTCAGGAGCCAAAGAGAAGGCGTTTTTGCTTCAAGCTCACACGCCCAACTTTCAAGAAGGCACAAAACCCAATGCAAATGGTACGGCCAAGGAGAAAGAGCTGAAGAAACACTGCTGGAGCCACAGATCTGCTGAAGAGGACGCCACAAGTGAAGAACCTCCTTTCTTATTGCAAACAACTGAAAAACCTGTACAAGTACTCTGATTGAAACATGTAGAACCTCTAAATAAAGCTCTCAACTGCACTAATTCGACTGGTCTCTCATAGTCTCAAAAATGCTCAACATCGAAGACAAATCGTTCTCCAATGGAAATATTGCTCAAACCCTGATCATAGAGGAAGGCACAGGGAAAATATCCAAGGCAAAATTGAAATAATCAAGAATAGGGTTTCTCATTGCCAAATTGCCTTATATCAAAAAGGCATGCATTTCCAAGATGATACGCCACTTTCATCATTTAAATCTTTTAAATAATATTTTAAGTCATTTTCAATAGTTTGACTTAAATAAAGTGGGTGCCCACTTGGGAGTCTAAAGTGATTTAATTTTAAATCACTTTTATAAGCTAATTAAGTGATATAAAAGTTATAAAGTCAATTTGACTTTATAATAAAGTATTAAGTTAATAAATTAACTCAAATCACTTAAAAATCCATAACTCTCTCAAAACTCAAAATATTCCCGTGTCGTCAAAAGCTATCAACTCCTGAACTGCTAACACCTGTTGTGAACCAATCATTGGGCTCTGAAAACAAGAATAGACAACTCCAGAAAACACCACTGACCCTCTAACCAATCCAGCTAGCCCACAAGGGTCCAAGAAAGGGCTAACACACTGTTCCCGAGAACTGACTAGAGCGGGGACATCACAATCAGCCCTCCCCGAATTTGCTTGTCCACAAGCAAACTCAAAGCCAGATGCTGAAGAATACTATCACTCTCCCAAGTAGCATCCTCTGCCAGTAGATCTTTCCACTTTACCAAGTATTCCCTGATAACCCACCTCCGAAGATGACATTCTCTGGAATCCAGAATGGCATCAGGTATCAAAATCAATTTCCCCTCATCATCCAGGGGTGGTAAATCAATAGGAGTCACCTATTGTCCCAACGCCTTTTTGAGGCGCGACACATGGAACACATTGTGAACCTTACTGTCCACTGGAAGATCTAACTCATAAGCCACTTCACCGACACGTTTAACAATCCTGAAAGGTCCATAGTATCGCGGCTTAAGTTTCTCGACGCCCTTCTTACGAAGGGTGGACTGCCTATAAGGCTGAAGCATCAAATACACCAAATCATCGATCTCAAAAGATCGCTCCACTCGCCTCTGATCAGCATATTGCTTTTGCTGATTTTGAGCTTTTTGAATATTCTCCCTGGGTGCTCTCATAATGTCCTGGTTCTCCTGCAATAGATCACCAGCACTGGGTACTCTACTGTCACTCAGCAATAAATCTAGAAAACTCGGAGCATCATATCCATATAACGCTTAGTAGGGTGTCATCTGAATGCTCATGTGATGAGTGGTATTGTAGCAATACTCACAAAGGTATAACCACTTCACCCATGCCTTCTGCTGCCCTAAACTTTAATTCCTCAAGTATCCTTCCACCCATTTGTTGACTATCTCAGTCTGCCCATCGGCCTGTGGGTGGTAACTAGTACTTGGAGTGAGTTCTATCCTGCAAAGTTTGAATAACTCCTGCCAGAAGTTACTCATAAACCTGATGTCCCCATCACTGACTATGCTCTGAGGCAAACCGTGCAACCTGAATACCTCTCGGAAGAACAAATCCGCCACCTGAGTAGCAGTGTGTGTAGTAGTGATTGAGAAGAAATGTGCATACTTCATCAATCGATCTACTACCACAAAAATGATGCCTTTCCCTTGAGCCTTCGGCAAGCCCGTGATGAAGTCCATAGACAAGCATTCCCACTTCCTCTCAGGAATAGGAAGCAGCTGGAGTAAACCTGCAGGGTATGTATGTTCTTGCTTGTTCTGCTGACAAACAAGGC
Organism: Sequoia sempervirens; assembly: GCA_007258455.2. NCBI lineage: Eukaryota > Viridiplantae > Streptophyta > Pinopsida > Cupressales > Cupressaceae > Sequoia > Sequoia sempervirens. The sequence continues at coordinate 15,031 of VDFB02361352.1, read as the reverse complement.
ATTCCCTGACATACTGAAGAACAAAAGACTTGAGACCCTTCCAAGAGAATCTCTCCCGTACCTGCCTGTAGGTCTTAAAGTAACCAGGATGTCCTACCATAGGTGAATCATGGAATGATCTCAATACTATGTCCCTCATCTCAGAACCTGGGACAAGAAATATCCTCCCTTTGTAAATGATAAGATCATCTACAAGTGAGTACCTGTCATCCTGTACTGTCCCATCCACTATGCTAGAAGCCCACGGGTTTTTAGCATACTCCGCTACTATTATGTGTCTCCAGTCCTCTGAAATCTGTGTAATGGAGCTCAAGTGAGGACGGCAAGATAATGCATCAGCAACCACATTCTAAGTGCCCTTGACATAGGAGATGTCAAAATCATAGGACTGAAATTTGCTAACCCATTTATGTTGCCTTTCGTTCAAGTCTCACTGCCCAAGAAAATGTTTCAGACTATTATGGTCGGTTTTAACACTAAATTTACTACCAACCAAGTATTGCCTGAATTTGGCCATGGCATGCATGATGGCCAACATTTCTTTATCGTAGATACTGTAGCTCCGTTCAAGACCTCTTAACTTCCTGCTCTCGAAAGCTATAGGGTGTTGATCCTACATGATGACTGCACCAATACCCTCACCACTGGCATCACAATGTAGCTCAAATGGTCTGGTGAAGTCCGACAAAGCCAAGACTGGACATGTAGTCATGAGAAGTTTGAACTTCTCAAAACACGCCTGTGCAAGAGGTGTCCACACAAAGGCTCCCTTCTTAGTCAAATCAGTTAGTGGCGCAGCATGTCACGAGAATCCACTAACGAACCGACGATAGAAGGCACATAATCCTACAAACCCCCTAAGCTGTGTCAATGTCTCAGGTGTAGGCCAATCGATGATAGCTCGAACTTTCTCTAGATCCATGCTGACTCCCTCTCCACTGATAATGTGACCCAGATACAAAAGCTCTGCCATGCCTAAAGCACACTTGGACTCCTTGGCGTACAAGGACTCCCTGTCAAGTATACTCAATACCTCATCCAGGTGAACCATGTGTTCCTCCCATGATTTGCTGTAAACCAGGATGTCATCAAAGAACACCAATACAAATTTCCTCAAGTGAGGATGGAAAACCCTGTTCATAGTAGACTGAAATGTAGCTGGAGCATTGGTTAAACCGAATGGCATAACCAAGAAATCATAGTGTCCATAGTGACATCTGAATGCGGTTTTCTCAATATCCTCCTCTTGGACTCTGATCTGATGGTAACCTGTCCTCAAATCAATCTTTGAGAAATAGCAAGCTCCATGAAGCTCGTCTATCAACTCATCTATCCGTGGAATAGGATACTGTTGTGACCTTTTCACACATCGCCCCATTCAAGATGGGGACCCCCCTAAATTTTGCTCGTTCCGGTCTTTTGGCTTGGGTTTTCCTCTCTCTCTCTCGCTCTGTCTCTTTTCTGGTGTCCGTCTTTCGAGGGGGGTTGTGTCCGTTATTGAGCTTAAACGCGAAATATTGGCCAAGTCTAAAATTAGGGTTTCATCATTTCTGGCCAATTCAGGGTCAAGTAAAGTGAGGAAATTGAAAATTGAACTTAGTGTTGTTGTCAGCAGGCATCCAGCAGGTTTTCAGCCAAGTTTCATCAGATTCTGAGGTACTTACTATTTTTAGTAAGTCTGCAATTCAAGGCGGTTTGTCAGCTATATTGAGATTCCGATCATCACACTGCATTCGGAACATATCAGGCTACTCATGTGCAAAATTTGAGCAAAAACGGACAACTTACTATTTTTAGCAGTCCGGCTTCCGGCACGAATTTCAGGGTCCAGATGCAGAGGTTTTCTTTGCATGTCTGGATATTCCTTCTGGGTTTTTCGAGACCTTCGCGATGATGTAACATGCAAAAAAAGGCGACCACTTTCAGGATTCAGCCTTCCGAGGCTATTTTTAGGGTTTGCATGTCGAGGTTTCTTTTGCATGTCGGGTGATTCCTGATGGGTTTTTCGAAAGCTTCGCGATGGTGTGACATGCAAACGGAGATTCCCACTCAGTAAGGAACTTGCTATTTTTAGCAGGTGTGTCCCGGCAGCCGCCTCCCAGCAGTTCAGATTCACGAGCTGATCGCAATGCCGCAGAAACGAAGGCAAACGGAGATCTTTTGATACGCATGCAGTGCAAGTTAGGGTTTCCAGCTTCGGAGCCTAAAAATAGGCATCAAAAGTCAAAATCTTCAAAAATCCAATGTAAACCAATCGCGACGTACCGCTCTTCAAAGCATATCCTACCGGGTAAAATTTCAAGTCAAACGGTATGGCACTTACTATTTATAGTAAGTCAAATTGGAAACATAAAATAGTAAATCACCGTGATGCGCCGCTGTCGTACCAACAAAATAATGGTGAGGGATGCTTCATTCAAATTCCCCAACCTCCTCGACGGAGTTTGGGAGCTTAATGTAAACAAGAACTTACTATTTATAGTAAGCCACCCTCGTAAAATCGTGCTATAAATGCTGTGGTAACTAAAAGTGGCAAAGGTTTGGCTAAGTTGGATGTGCTGCATGAGGATACTATGTTTAAAATTTCGTGCCATTCCGAAAGTCAAGTCCAAATCTTATGAACTAATGGCAATAGCGTGGCAACGTAAGCCGGGCGAGATGATGAAAATTTGTCTAAGTCTGGAGTCTCGTCCAGCAGGCATAGGGAAATGCGCCCATCTCAGCTAGAGGCGTAGAAAATTTTTGAAAATGAAAGTTCATCCTTCACACAGGGCAAAATGCGCCCAAGGCAAGAAAGTCAAACAAAAGTCAACATTTTTTATCCTGCAGGTATGAGGAAATGTGCCCAAGAAGAAAGAGGGAAAAGTTGAAAAAGTTTCTAAGGCATGGAAATCCGCCTCACCCTCCAAAATGCGCCCATCCTGTAGCAGGGGTGAAATGCGCCCAAAAGACAAGGTGGTCAAAGCAAAGTCAAACGTTTTCATCCACCAGCAAGAGAAAAATGCGCCCAAAATGCAAGCTTATCCTGTAGCAGGGGTGAAATGCGCCCAAACTTGTGCATGTGAAGACGAAATTTGGAAGCTGAAGAGTCACTCTTGAGGCGTTGGAAAAGTTCATCCTTCACACAGGGCAAAATGCGCCCAAGGCAGGAAAGTCAAACAAAAGTCAACATTTTTTATCCTGCAGGTATGAGGAAATGCGCCCAAAAAGAAAGAGGGAAAAGTTGAAAAAGTTTCTAAGGCATGGAAATCCGCCTCACCCTCCAAAATGCGCCCATCCTGTAGCAGGGGTGAAATGCGCCCAAAAGACAAGGTGGTCAAAGCAAAGTCAAACGTTTTCATCCACCACAAGAGCAAAATGCGCCCAAAATGCAAGCTTATCCTGTAGCAGGGGTGAAATGCGCCTAAACTTGTGCATGTGAAGACGAAATTTGGAAGCTGAAGAGTCACTCTTGAGGCGTTGGAAAAGTTCATCCTTCACACACATCAAAATGCGCTCAAGGGGAGAGAAAGTCAACAAGGTCAAAGAATCTCGTCCTCCTCCATAGGCAAAATGCGCCCAAACTTGTGCATGTGAAGACGAAATTTGGAAGCTGAAGAGTCACTCTTGAGGCGTTGGAAAAGTTCATCCTTCACACACATCAAAATGCGCTCAAGGGGAGAGAAAGTCAACAAGGTCAAAGAATCTCGTCCTCCTCCATAGGCAAAATGCGCCCAAACTAGTGCATGTCAAGACAAAAAGTGAAGTTGAAAGGTCATCCAGTGGACATGCTCAAATGCGCCCAAGTTTGGATGGTAAATGGTGAATAAGGGTGGTAAGTAAGGTAAAAATGTTATCTAGGCGTGGTGAATTCAAGGTAAAGTGAGGCGTTATCCTCCTCCACGTCAAGAATGCGCCCAAGGTGAATGTTGGGCGTGATTTTTTTTAATTTCCTCTCAAGTGTGCTAGGCGCCAAAGGTTGATGGGAGTCATAAGGTGTTAGAAAATTTTCTAAGGCGTGTGAAGTCAAAACAAACTTGCTAGGCGTTGGAAGTGGTGAGTGTTAGAAAATATTCCAAGGTGTGAAATAAAATGCTAAGTGAAGTGTGCGCCTAGAGTAAGGGAGTTATAAGGTGTTGGAAAAATTTTCAAAGGCATTTCAAGGCGCTGAGAATAAAATAAAGTGTGTTAGGCGCCTAAGGTGATTTTAAAATATCTTGAAGGCGTTGGAATATTTCCGAAGTGTGAAGTGAAATACAAATGAAGTGAGACGTGCCGGGAATTAATAAAATTTTCCAAATGAAGTTGATAGAAATTTCTCTCCACTGGCAGATGAAATAAAAAATTTCTAAGGCAAGTTTTCAAAAGTGCAAGATGATTTTAAAATATTTTCTAAGGCAAATTTATTTTCCTTGGAAAATACGCCTAGGGCCCCAAGATGATAAGATTTCTCCGTGGAGCACGAGCAACTTTTCTCAGTGATAAAATCAGAGACGATGATATTGCAAGGCGATTCAAATTTTTCAAGAAGTCAGAGCAACGCAGAGTGATCACAGGCGAAGAACGAATTTAAATAATGGAAATAATATTTTTTCTAAGGTTCAAAATTCGAAAAATTAAACGAACCTGTTCGTTGGGTACCCATGAATTCGAGACATTCTGGAGAAAATTTGCTTATGGGTACTGAACATTTGCGATGATGAATGGATTTCCAAGTCTTTCAAGCTTCGCCGACACCTTTTCAGTGAAGAATTTAATCAGTGCTCAAATTGTGAATTTTCCTAAGAGAAAATTTTAAATTTTCTAAGGCAAACATGAATAAAATGTGCTTCCAAGATGAATTCTCTCCGAACGATGAATCTGAAGTCAGTTGCCTAGATAATTTTGATTAAACTCTTCGAGGATGAATTTTCCAGAGCAGATGATGAAGTTAAAAAATTCGGATTCAAGTGACAGAGCTCCGGCTGGTGAGTAAAAAAGATGAATTAAATTAAATTTTCGAAAGCAAAATCCAGAACGCCAGTCAAAGTCAAGTTTCTAGAAGAATAATATTCCCGACGACTGGAGACAAGTGTCAAAAACACCAGAGAGGGAAAATTCGAATTCTTGAAGTGGAGTAGTGGAGTTTAATGGCACTGGCTAAAATTAACTTCTTCTAGAATTCGAGTTTTGGCTATAAAATGAAGATGTTTTTCACTTGTTTTCACAACTGGAGAAGTCGAACTTGCTCTGAGAGTGAAGTGTTGCAATGAATTGTTGCTTGAAGAGTTTGAAATTCGAATTTTGCTGAGGAGTTGCATTTGCTGAAGAGGCGCACTTAAGAGTTAATCAAATTTGAAGCAAAAAGGAGGTACGCCTTGAGTTGCTGAGAGGTGTTTGCTAAAGTAAAGAGGACGCCCCTTGCTGATTGGAGGAAGTTGTTGAAAGCTTGAAGGAGGTACGACTTTGCTAGTGACTGAAAATTGATTGAGTAAGTTGAAGTTGCAAGTTAAAGAAAGACGCCTTGAAATAAGTTGTTGAGAACTCAAAAGTACGAACTTGCAAGATTGCTGATTGCTGGTTTGAAGTACGAAGACATAGAAATTAAAATTGCTGATTGCTGATTGAGAAGTAAAGTCATCAAAGTCCACTTAGAAATCTGTTCTAAGTGTCGGAATTCGAATATATTCAAGAGAAGAAGCTGAGGTTTGCAAACACGAAAGTTATTGCAGCTTCTAAAGTCGACTGCAGCCCCTATATCGTGCCTTATTTTATTAAATTTAATTGCTGATGAACGTTTGTTATGTTGCAGATGGCTGAAGCGAGAACAACCGGGAAGGACAATGGTGCCTCCAGACAGGCTACGATCAAGAAGCTCAGCAAAACATTCATGCCGGAGTCGAAGTTCATTTCAAAGCTGGGCAAGTTGACGGACACTAACCTGGGCTTTGTCAACTTGGAAACCTTCAAGAACAGGCTGTTCGGGATTGGAAGTCATCGGGCTTCGGTCACTTCGCACAACATCGTCCGAAGTGGACTATATGCAGCTGCTGGTTTTCCGCCAGCCATTCAGTGCTCAGAGCTTATAATGGAGTGCGCCAACTGCTACGAGAAGGAACACCGGTCGATCATGTCACCAGATGGCCAAGTGCTTGCCAATCTTACTCCGGCGGCCATTGGTGAAGCTTTCGGGATCCCGGTACATAGGAACATGATTTACAAGTCCAGGGAGCGAGCGGAGCGGATGTATGCTTCTACTTTTGAATGGTGCATGGATACAATTAACACTCACTAGATGAGCACTCCAAAGCCATCTCGTGCGAAGTTGCCAAAACAGATCATAGCGGAGGACCTGAAGCAGGAATATTGTGATCTTATCATGTTGCTGAGCAGGGTTGGTGGTTGCCCACAGTCCTACATTTTTCGAGCCTTGGATGTTTTATTACATCAACCTGGTGTTAGAGGGCAAGGATTATGTCAATTGGGCTGAGATGATCAGCGATAATATACATGAGCAGCTCCTGAGCCTGAGGAGGACTAAAACGTTTTACATGAGCTCCTATCTTGTTTACATGTTGGCACGAATGACGAGGTACAGAGGGATTTCTTACAAGGAACCCGTCGGTTGTGGCTCTCATCAATTCAAAATCCATGAGGCGTGTACACAGTTGCACCTTTCGAGCACAACCCACTACAAACGTGTCAACGATTCATTCACCATGTACATCACGAGGCTGCTTCAGGAGAGGTTACATCACAGAATCTCTAGAGATGCCCAAGAGCTGATCGAAAGGTATGGGTGCTGGTTTATACAATTTCCGAGATTTTCATACATTAGGCTGCAAGGTTTCTCGTCATACCCATATAGGCTGCCTAAGTACCCAACAGATAGAATAATAATGCTAGAGATATCTAGACAGTTGCTTGCCTTTGACAAAATCCAGAAGAAGAAAAAGAAAGGGGGGATAGAGTTTCCGATTGTGATGGGCAACTCGGATGAGGTGTGTCCTTCGATACAGGCAGCTAGGGAAGCTGAGAGTGAGCTTCAGTTTTATCACTTCTCATATCATACAAGCCGACAGCACTATGACCCGCACCATAACATCAATTGGGTTCTGTCGGAGGAGTTTAAACATAAGGCCACCATAGAAGATTATTGGGCTGATGCAGTTGATGAAATTGAAGTGAGGAAAAGAATGTTTTCTCGGTTGCCGATTACTCTGATCAGGGAGTGTGAGATAGTTCCAGTTCCGGACCAGGTTAATGAGGATATGGATGTTGTTCATCCAGATTATGCAGCTGTTTGGGATACTCCACTTCCGCCTGTAGACTGGTCAGAGCCCGAGGTTGCAGATTTAGATACTCTCTCTATCCCAGTTATGACATTCACCAGGGCATGGGTTGATAGACGGGTGAACAGACTGAAGAGTAGGTCAATTGCCTTGACTTACAACATGATGGGAGATCACAGGACGCCCACCACAGGAAGGAAGAAACAGATTACACGGGGTCCAGAGTCCAGAAAGAAAGAAATAGTTCAGCCAGAACCTCCACGAGTCACAGTGGCAGTACCTTTGGAGACACGTTCTCCAAGCATACAGGAGGTGTCCTTGTTTGCTGATCAAAGGATTACAGTGAATCAGGTACCGGAGATACAGAGTGATATTCAGCCTCCACGGAGGGAGTCAATTGGCCAGAGTGCCAATGTACCTGTCAGGATTGATCAGCATGATGATGAGGGGACTATTACTGACCCTCAGTTTCAACAAGAGTTAGAGGCGGCCATGAACGATGGCAATGATGATGATATAGTGTCAGGTGACACTCAGCCACTTAAGGACAATGAGCCTCGCCAGAATGAAGAAGAAGTTGAACAGGTTAGAGAGGTCGAGGCACAGGAGCAGCAGCCCTTCGATATACTATATGAGGTGCCCGATTGGCTTAGAGATAGAATGAGAAGAAGCCCGAGTGAGGAGATTGAGCCAGCAGTTGAGATGGAAGAGTTCTTGAACCGGATCAGTGCTCCTCCACCGAAGAAGAAGGCAAGAAAGTTCTCGAAGATCTCCACTGATGGGGATGGCTCTCGTACTCTTCACGTTGTTGTCCCACGAGTCGAGTGTGACCGGAATGAAGCAGCTCCTGAAAACTATGTGGTCACCACTCTTGACTGGACTCTAATCGGTGCCCGGGATTGTTTGAGGAGTGTGATAACTCCTTCCTTGCCCCTCGCTGATGATTGTTCAAGAAAGAAGGAAAATATAAGAAGTTGAACGAGAACACAAGCATGCTAATTGGATATGTTCGCCAGCTTGTCTCATTCCTCGAAAAGTGTGATGTAATTAGCTGATAGAGCTCCACAGGATATTCCTAGAGAGCTCCATCAACTACTTAGTATGAATTGGGGAGGATGCGTCGAGGCGTAATAAATGGGCCGTGAGTTCGTGACCGAGACAGAGAAGTTTGAGGACCTTTGTTTCCGCCTTCAGCCAGGCTCCCTACTATTTTGACACCCGGGATGGATGCGGTGGATCATGCTTGGGGCGATGCCTCTATCTATCAGAGTAAGGTGATCCAACGTCTTGAGGTGTTGAGGCATGTGCCATTGCAGTTGTTGATTGATGGAGGTGTCATTTAGGCGAATGACCGATATGATTTCTCTCGGTGGTATTCTTCAGCTATCACAGGGCGTGGCTTCTTCGATGCGGCACAGGCAGATTCAGCCAAGGTTCACAGGGCTATGGCCAATATCATAGATGGAGTTCAGAACACTTTCGAGGCCATATTTGCTAGGCGGCTGAATCCAGATGAAGTAAGTTTTGATAATTTGAGGGGTTTGCCGGTTCCCTTCTTCGCAGATGTTAAGACCTTTGTACAGGATGACTTTGAGAATACTGCTACATTCTCCACTTTGATCCAGAACACGCAGGACTCCTTAGCTGCTTGGAGAAAGTATTGTAATTTATAACGAGCATCCAACAATGCAAGTGTTAGAGCTCTCAGCTTGGATTGTGTTCCTACCATTTCAGTTCATGAGGTTGAGGTCAGACTTTAGCGCATTTGCTGAGTTGGCAAATGAGAGAATAGCCAATGGGAACACACTACCGGATCTAAGATCTCTAGAAGACTGAATATGGAGCATTTATTGCATTTTCTATTTTGGGAGGAGGAAGGTTTGATTCATTTAATGTACCACCTTTATTCCGGGCAGTTTTAGGGTTAGAATGAGGTGGCACGACTGCCACTCTATTGGTTGTAACCCCAGTCAGTCCTTTGGGACTGGTTTAGCTATAAAAGGGGAGTCCCCCATTTGTGGGCATTAGATTAGAAGATTAGATCAGTTGAATCAGAGTAGATTACTGAGAGAGCTTCTTTAGAGCTAGATAGTGTAGCATTGTAGAGCATTTGCATCATTTGAAGAGAGAAAGTTTTCCCTTGAAAACTTCTTTTGAGGAGATTGTTGCAACACATTTTATGATAATAGATCTCTTTCATTGATGATGGACCTGCCTTGTCATGAAATGCTAGCAAGATTTCTTCTTCCTTCGCATCCAAGTAGCTTAAATTCATGCAAGTAGCTTTACGCTGGTGTGTGGTGTTTTATTGAGATAGTTTCTCGCTTTTATTCCACATACCACTACGTTTGTTGATGATAAGTCCTTGTGGTCAACCTGACATTATCTTGTGTTTAACTTCGGTTGTGGTTTACATACTCTATATGCTGTCTCCGATGGTGTATGTATGTTAAACTATAACTTGAATATCTTTATTATCCCTTTGAAGATTGGGTAACTGCATTTTAATAGGTCAGTCCGACGGAGGCTAGGTAAAATCCGGTTGAAGTCTATTGAAACGAAGCCCCACTCATCTTGCATTTAGAGTAGAGTATAAATTTCTTAGGCCCTTTCCCCTTTTACTTTCCGTACATTTCTGATTAGTTTTAGGAAAGGAACCACATTGCCAAATCATACGCGCAAAATCCCCTTCAAAATCATACCCACCGCTAACTGCAAGAAATCTGAACAATTGTGTAAGTCCCCTCGTAAGAACACAGCAATTCACATCAACCAAACTGGGTCTATTCGCACTTAAGGAACCTTGGAGTTGAACATGCGAACTTTCTCGCAATCTTAGTAATAATGGAATAATTTTGATCAAGAGAGAAATGTAGTGTGCCCTAAACTATTTTGTTCTGCTGTTTGCGCGGTCATAAAACACATCAATGTGATAATTGCTTCTTTATAGTCTTCCTATTGAGCATCCTGTAGTCAATACACATCCTAAGTGTACCATCCTTTTTCTTCACCAAAACAACTGATGAAGCAAAGGGTGACTTACTCGGCCTAATGTGCCCCATTGCTAAAAGTTCCTTAATAGTTTTCTCAATTTCATCTTTTAAAAGTTTGGGGTGCCAATAAGGAGTGATCATGATAGGTTTCGTGCCCTCATCCAGCTCTATGATATGCTCAATACCTCTATCAGGAGGTCTACCTAGTGGAATAGCACTGAAAACCTTTGCATGTTTGATTCGAAGTTCCTGTACATCCAGATGGTAAGAAGAAGCTTGCTGCTCCAACTATGAAGGCATTAACTTGCACTCAGCAGCCCAATCTACCATGTCGTGTCGAATCAAACGTTCCATTCTCCGGAGTGAAATTTCTTTTAGGTTGTTGTCCTTGATGGCTTTAAGAACATGATTTGTGCCATCAACTCTAAATTTCATCTCCATGTCACACAAAATAAGTGTGAACTCTCCTATCGCATGAAGCCACTTCATGCCAAGTACTATATCTGTTCCTCCCATGTTCACAACATAAAAATCCGCCTTAAACTCAAAATTGTTGAGTTTCAATGGCAAATCAGGAATCATCCTCTCGCAGTTGAGAGTGTATCCATCTGCAACCTTCACTCAAATGCCTTCAAATTGCTGCGTTTGAATTCCCCTTTTTTCTACCAACCATGAATCAATAAAGTTGCGGGTTGCACCTGTGTCCAAAAGAGATATGACTCTTTGACCCGCTAAAATCCCACGGAGCCTAAAAGATCCCTCTCTCTGCATGTTGGACATATGAGCCTCCTGTAGCTCACTTTCTACCTCAATTTCCGCCTCATTTTCTGATTTTTCTTCATCTGTGTCATAGATAGCAGCCTGCTGATCAGAAAAATCAGTCAACGTTTCTCCCTTGTAAAACCATTCCATGTGCCTGTTTTGCCCTTTAGGCTTGAGGGGACAGTCATGATTGAAGTCATATGGGCCCTTACAGTAAAAACGGAGCTTCCTTCTACGTAGATCATTCATTGTGTCACGATCTAAAGGGGCTGCAAATTTTTTCTTTTGATCAGCATTATCAGCCTTCTTTGGATCAGATTTGTTCTCTGTGAATGAGGTAGATGATTTCGAGCCAAATTGTTTACAAGGTGTAGTGAGCTCCATACTGCGAGTTTTCCTCATGGCCTCCTGTAATGTAGGTGGATCAAATGCTTTTATCCAACCTTTCATTGGCTCGAAAAGACCCTCAATAAACAATATGATCAGCCTTCTCTATGAGATGCCTGTCACCATCACGGATAGTCTTTGGAACTCTCCAATGTACGATTCCAAGCTACCCAACTGTTTTAACTGCGCAAGATACCTGAAGAATAGTTCAGGATCACGTCTATCAAATCTCTCTACTAATCTATCAGTGAACTCCTAGTATGAGGTAATCCAATCATGGTGAAGAGTAGCCATGCCATGAATCCACCAATCATGTGCCACGCCATCAAGGTGAAGTGCTGCAAATCTAATGGCATCTTCCTCTGGCATAGGACGTAGTGTCAAGAATGTGTCCAACTTACTCACCCAGGCACGTGCTGTAACTCTGCCACTGCCATCAAATTTTGCTAAGGTAAGTTTATTGGTAGCTGTCTAAGATCATTATGCTTGTTTCTAGGCCTCCTGTCATTTCTGTTTCTGGTGTGTTCTCTTTTCTGGCTCATGAAACGATCGAAGTTAAGGTGATCCTTAACTCTTGGAGGCAATGCATCCCATTCATCATGCATAGCCATAATGTTATCTGCAAAGTTAATTTCACCACCCTGTTCAACTTCTTCCTCTTCATCAGCATCATTTCTGATAAAAGTAGGACATGTAACTCTCTCAAAGGTGCATGCTAGGGCAATAATTCTGTGAGGTTCTCTATGAATATTGCCTTCCTGATCTCTATCCTGATTCTAACATCTATGAAGTGTCAAATTATGAACATTTGTGCTCAGCTGCTGGAGGATATTCGCCACCTGTTCTTGGCCTGCCACCATGCCCCTGAGTACATCTCTAGCTTCTCTGTCCTCTTCATTGAGAGGATTCCTGTGAGAACCTTCAGCTTCCCTGTCAGCCATGTTATCAAAGCCTAATTCTTCTTCTTGCTCGTCAAATGGAAATGTTGAAATGAAATATTCCGAGCCAATTTTTTTCGATTTTTTAACAATTGCCAATTACAACATTACAATCAAAGTACCTGTTAAGGTTAGCAGATAAACCCAAACGTACTGAAGCAACTCTAACCAGTATGGCGCCGATGATGGCGAGCATTGGTCAGAGGATCTTCTACTCTAAATACTGAAAGGGAACTCAACGTCAAGTATGTGCTACCCAATCCAATGCGGAGTGAGGGGCGACCATATGACGGAGTGATTACAATAACAATGCTTGAAAGCGAAATGCTGAAAGCTTAACACTCAACACCCAGAATGTGCTTGCTAACCCAAGGTGGGAAAGTAGCTACCATAGGGCGGAGATGAATTAAATGCACTATCAAATGCTGAAAGTAAGAAGAGCATTACAATCTGATAAAGCAAGGATCTTAATGGCTGTCAGTACTACTGCCAGCGTACAATATGAGAAATGATAACTTGCTAACAATACAAATCAGCTTATAAATGGATTGCAACAATATTAATAAGTCCCTTTGCTGATTAATGAAACTGAAACGGAAATATAATTCAACAGATCCAACCTTGATTCAAGCTTGACCATCCACGATGAAGTATCCGCGAAGTATTGAGAACTCTTAGCACCATCCAGCAATGGAGATACAGATTTCTTCTAGCTGTTATGACAGACCTGCATTCTCCTCACTTAACCAACAGCAAATAGATACCTTGAACAGTTCGAAACTTCCTTACTACTCACCCAATGGACATGAAATTAAATTCAAAACACTACTAACAAGAGGACGCTCAGAACTGATATAAAGAACAGACTCAAAAATGCAAATTTCAATCAATGCACGATTTCCAAGACAGCTGAAAGGTACGGCCCAGCTGACAGGGGCGACTTTGCTTTTAAAAATCAGATTCTCTTTCAAAAAATCTGCAAATGTGCATACATGGGCGCCTAGCCAAAATGGAGGGAAATAAACAATACCCACAACTGATTTTTTTGTCTTTTCTGAGATATGAACAAAACATTCAATCTGCTAAAGCTAGAATGCCAAAAACCAGAAACTTCTAACATGCAAAATCTGAACCTAAATAGATGAATGCAGATTACAATGCACGATTTTCAATGAACTCACAAACTAGACTAAAAATCACCACTAGTCGTTGTCTTACAAACGAGAAGCGATGCCCAAGCTAGGAGGCCTTCATTCCTCGAAGCAGTTCCAGAGCCAATCCGGCAGCATAACAATATAGTAGACCAAAGATGTGAAATGATGCTCAAAGTCTCCCTTTTATAATTTTCCAGTTGACTTCTCGAAACCCTAAAATCCACTTTCAGCTCAAAACCCTAATCTCCTCAAAGATGGCGTCCCACTTATCCAAGCAATTTTGTCTTTTAATTATCATTTAATCTCTCTTGAAAAAGGCGTCCACTTTTGAACTTATAATAAACTTCATAAAAGAATTAATTAATTCTCTTAATGAAGTGCCACCCTTAAAGAACACCTTTTAAAAAGACTTGAAGTGATTACACTAGGCTAAGGGGGAAGTCAACGTTCAATTATAACATTAAAACGTGACCTTTAATTAAATATATCCACTTATCTCTCCAATTATGCCCTGAAGCCGATACTAACCAAGTCAACTGACCAAACTGAAGCAGGAAGTCAACCAAGCTGAACCCAACTGAAAAGCTGCTAAAAATAGAATTTACTAAAAATAGTAAATTCCAGAAAATGCTCCGAATGCCGAACTGAACATACCACTGCGAAGCTCTCTGAAACCCCAGAAAGAATCCGCCATTGAATCCACCAGCTCTGAGCAATGACCTCCTCAAAAATAGGAAACCCTAATTTTACCTTCCGACTAGCCTTCGGGTCTCCAGAAAAAGGCCAACGGTCACTGGAAAGATCAGGTTTGAGAAGGGGACATTACATGAAAAAGGTTCAAAAGTACTTCTCTGCAAACCTGTACCCTTGCGTGAGTAGTACCTGTCAAACCTATTCTGATGAGGCCGCATAGAAACTACTAACCCTACAGGCTGGCAGGACCAGAGCTCTGATACCACTGTGAAGAACCCTGCTGGCTCACTACTAAACCCCTGTCTTTTTCTTAAGTCTATTTGTGTTTTACTTAGTTTTTTAAAGAAAGTTTATAGACAGAAAAAAAGGTGCGCATCATATTAAAGCTTATAAAAATGCAATATAGACATATTCTAAGCAACAAATGTAATAGATGTTATTTTGCAATACGTACAATGAGATTACAAACAAATCACATACCCGAAATGCTCCAGAATAATTAAGGAAATAATCCAGTTTGCCAACCGGAATTGATGAAAACTGACAAAGAAGCACGCCAAAGCTCCATATTTGATTTCTCCCTTTCCAAAATAGGATACAAACCATAGTTACGAGACTCGGACTCGGCTCGGACTCGGCTAGGGTGACTCGACTCGGCGACTCGGCGACTCGGACTCGGACTCGGCGCAGACTCGGCAAAATGAAAAAAGTTGAAAAAACCTTAGAAAATTAGAGATTTTTAAAGATTTAAAACTTGTTTCAAGCACCCTTTATTGAATCCAACACAAATAAAAGCAAATTTGATCACATACACAAATATACAATGATCACATAAGTATAAAGTACACAAATTG
>VDFB02361351.1:0-52431 GCA_007258455.2 Sequoia sempervirens | reverse complement strand
GAAGGGTCTCAGTATAGTCCTTTGCCTTCGGTAGAAGGTCTCACCGACACATGGGTGTCTTGCCGACGGAGGAGCACAACAGTTTAATGATGAAGGCTCGTCATAAGGTCTTCCCGAATGCAAAAGGTCTTGCCGATGGTCTGGGTGACCGCCACTATGGATGTCGATATGACTTTTGGGCTCACTATGAACTCTTGCCGACGGTAGTGAGCTATGTCAATAACCGTTGAAGGGCATAATCGCATCGGGGAGACACGGTCAGTGTCTCACCGACATGCAATTCAATCTAAATGAATTTTGACCGTCTGGCACCCCCATGAAGCATCTGTTCAACCAATCAGAGTGAGCTACAGGGGAGCCGTGGTGGTTTGACCCCTGTGAAGAAGATCAACAGAATGAAAGCGACGTGGATCTGCTCTGAGCTCAAGAGCATTCAAAGCAGCTTGACAGGGAGGTTAGAGGATAGACACGAGACCAGAAGTTAATGCGGGCGTTGCAAAAGATCAAGGAGGCCATTCCTGGAGCAACTCTTCACCGACATGGACAGCGGGGACGCAGCATTAACTTCCTTCAAAAGATCTAAAGGCAGATCCTTCTAGAGGAGGATATTTTGTAAGCTAAGGGGGTGACACTCTTTGTATATATGGCATTTTTTCCTTTTTTGTAGGCAATTCTTACTTGCATATTTTCTGCTTTGTGACTTCTAATAGTCCTTAGAGGAGAATACTGAGTTTTGTAACTCATTTACAGACATTGTATGTACAGTTTCACCTTTGGAAATCAATAACGAAAGCAACTTTTGCCTTCTCAGTTATCTGTTTCATTGAGTGTGTTGAATGATTGATAAATTTACATGTGAGTTTCTCTTATTCCTTGTTAATTGTCTCATTAATAGCACTTTTAAGCAGAGGAGATGTGTATATTGCAGGTTATAGGTTATGTTAGTGATGCAAACAATTTTAGTTGTGAGGAGAATTTATCATCCTTCTAGGACTGTATGTATCGTAACTTTCTTATAAAATAGTTATGCAATATCATATGAGTATTGAGTTGTGCACATTAGCTTTTACTGGTTGCTTGAAAACTGTGTGTTAATCAGCTATTCATGATTGTTCTTATCATTTGGTGTATCGCCATAGGAGTAATTTTTAATTTTTATGTTCCTTCTCCCTTTACCTCAAAAAGATTAGTAATTAAGTGATATTACCAGTTAGGAGGCGGCCTCATCCGGAGGTTCATTTCAACTTTAGGTGACCCACAGCCTTGAAATGATCCCATGTTTCTCTAGAAAGCTCAATTTTTTGTAACTTTGCATAGGGTACAATTTTTAGAGATAACAATACCTATCTGATATAAAATACCAAAGCATGATATAAATATCCACCAATGAGATAGTTTTGAAATATAGATATACATCTCGTAGAGGAATTGGGTAGAAGGAAAATTGTGTTAATTCCAAAAAGAGATGAGATCATTTGGTGTGGGGAAAATTAGGTAATTAATTGATGAATCTCAATTATATAATACTACACTCTACACCTATCAACTTGCTCCATCCTTTGAATCTTTGTTGAGGAGTAAATGTTTTACCAAAGGCAAGTGTTTTTTCCTAAACAATCCTTCAAAATTATAACTAGAGATAGATTAAGACTAATTGGTATCCTTGTTCATTCAAGATGCCTATTATGTTGAAATGAATGAATTATAGACTGTCTGATATTAGGTTGCCCTTTTATCCTTGGTTGTTCATGTTGGCCTCAAAGTTGCTTCAAGTGGAGCAATCCTACCTTGAAGGATATCTTGGAGTTCTTTTGTGGGTAGGTGTGCCTATTTAGCAAGTCTTCTTGGTCTCAATTATGGCTTGTGAGACCTTTTATGGTTATCTAACACCTTTGAAGAGAGAATAATTCTATGATTTTTTAAGACGAGATCTTTAGTTGTGAATGTGATGAAAAATATTGAAGTAGGAATTTTTGAATTCCTAAATATGAAGATTCAAAACTCTAACCAAAATAAATTCACCAACTAGGACAATTGAATTATGAAGTTTTGGAACTTGCTAAAACTTCTAATTAATCCTTTTTCTAATGATTCTTTAGGTGGCTTTGTAGACAAAAGAAATAAGAAAAATGGATGGCCCTCCCATCAAGAAGATTAAAATTAAATTTTGACAACTCCTTCAGAGGTAATCTTGGAGATTTAGGTGCTAGTTGCATCATTAGAGATGGGGCAAGAGCCCTAGTCTAGGCAGTTTTGAAGCATTTATAATATGGAACTAAAAATGAAGTCAATTTTAGAGCTCTACTCAAAGTTTTCAAGCTTTATGAACAAAAGAACCTATGGTGTGTGGAAGTTGAGGAGGATTCAATAATTTGTATCAATGCAATCAAGTCACATAAAGTGCATTGTTGGAATCTTTCAACACTAATTTATATGATCATCCATCCCATTCTTAAAAATGATGGATATTTTATCCAACATATTTTTATGACTCAAACATGGGAGTTGATTTCTTAGCCAAATGTGCTATTGATTAGGGTGAGTAGATAATTGTGACCAATCAATACAACTGGCTAAATTTTGAAAAAATATTTAAACTAGATCATTTTTTTATCCAAGTCTAGCAATTTAAATTTGGAGATTCCTATAATCATGGCTATTCTGAGGCAATTCAATCTTATCTTTGGTAGTGTAAACAAGATTGCAAAATCTTCTTTAACAAGGAGGTGACATGTTTTAAACATAGACAAATACTCACTCACCAAATTGAGGCAATGGAGAACATGATTTTAATTAAAGGGTACCAATGTAGTTGTCTAAATGAAAAGTTGACTATACAACTAGGGAGGATTTTTAGCATTATCATCCTAGTGACAGAAGATGTGGTTATAGAAAATATTAGCAGGAATCTACTAGAGATTGGACACTCCCACAATATATCCCTATTAGAAATATTTGTGACAAATTTTATCAAAATATTATGTAGGAAAATTTATGTCAAATTGGCTTGGAATAGGTATATTCAAAGCTCTTGGAAAAAGGATATTCTTTCCACCATCTCAAACTATGATAGAAGAGTGGTTTTGCATGACTAAGGAGGTATTTTTACAAGGAGTTAATAAGGGATAATGAAAATTATAGAAATTATTGGATTCTATTTTCTAAAAGTATTTTGAAACGAAACTTGGAAGAATTTTGGTCCTTCTAAAGAAAAAAAAGTCATTCTAACCTTCTTTCATAGAAACAAAAGATGATATTGCAAGAACTAAAGGATAATATGTTGTTCCTCTTATTTAATGTAGACTATGAAAAAATATGCATTTCCACACCTCTAATCATAGGATTATTTTCTCTATTTTTATTTTTAATGATAGGGAGCTACTCCCTCTAGTAACATCTTGCTCAAAAAAATACACTTCTACTGGAAAACATCTGACACTAGTATGATTCAAATAACCAATAACAATGTTGAATTCACTAAGCATAATTACAACCAAATATCACCACAAAATAGTGAAATAAATATTAAAACCAACTTCTAAAATGCACACATATAAATCCATATGAACATTATTGAAAAGTATTATAGTGTCAAAATAAAATATGAGGCTAGCATATACATATCCACATACCTAAATCCCAAACATGTGATCCATACACCTTGATATTATTACAACGAAAGGAAAGCAGAGGTATGGATTATGCTTCCTACACTACTCTATGAGAGGAGATATGAGTAAAAAATAAACTAATCATTACAATGAAATAAAGACAAAAGAAATATACCATAACAAAGTGATTTATGTGGAGAAAATCCTTGAGAGTAGAAATCCACACTCCAAATAAACTCAACGCATTATTTAGTAATAAAATGTTACAATACACTTGCAAATTCTAAGACTTTACAAGAGTATCACCAACTAGAGATCTGGAGTAATACTAGTTGTGTGTGTGAATATGTGATCTAACTAAAGAGATATAAACCAACATGCCAATAAGACATTAAATCAAGGGAAACTAATTAAAAAGTAAATCAAACTCTTAAAACAGCAGCTCCTTCGAAAGCGTCTTATTGTGCTCTATCTCCAAGGATTCGTTGTAAGTACTAGCCCTCAGTTGGTGTAAGCAGCAGCTTGTTAGAATGACAACTTCAGAGAACGAGCTTATGCAAAATGCATGTCTATTTGCAAAATGATTTAAGCTATGATGTGAAAACTAAGATGCTATGAACTTGAAATAAAAATGCCTGAAAAGATTGCTAAATGCTTATTAGATTGCAACTATAATAATAGCACTAAATTCACAAATTCTAGGATTGTTTCAACTCACAAAGAGGTTGTATTTATAGGGTTTTTGAAGGAAAAAGCTTAGTTGGCAAAGATCAATGGTTGAGATTCATTCTAGTAAGATGAACGGTGAGAGATGAAGAAGTTGGAGAGAAAGATGGAAGCTAGAGAAAAAGAAGGAAGATGTTTCCTTCCCACAAAACCTTTCACTCAAAAATGAAGGCAACTTGTCATTTGTCATCTTTAGTTATGAGTTGGTTTTGTAGTTGAAGATAATTTATCAATTAAATAATAAAATTATTTAATTTCATGTCACATGTGGTTTTTTGAAACTTCTAATTAAATATTGAAAAATATTTAATTATGTGTGAAATGTGGATAAGAAGTTTCTAATTAAATATTTAAAATATTTAATTAAATGTGAGATGGCTTTTTAGAAGATTTAAATATGATTTCATGATTTTGGAAAAAAGAAGAATATTTAGAAGATTTAAAGATGATTTTATGATTTTGGAAAAAAGAAGAATATTTACTTTATTCAAAATAAAGCAATGTGATTTTTAGAAGATTTAAAGATGATTTCATGATTTTGGAAAAAGAAGAATATTTACTTTATTCAAAATAAAGCAATGTGATAATTAAATTAAATAAATTGTAAAACTTGTTTAATTTAATTAAGAAGAATTAGAAAAGTGATTAAATTAAATAAGTAATTAAACTTATTTAATTAAGATAGAAGAATTAGAAAATGAACAATTTAAATAAATAATTAAATTTATTTATATGTGGATTGAATTAGAGATTTAATTAAATAACTTGTATTTAATTAATTACTAGACTTATTATAATGTGACCATTTTTAGGTGTATACACTAGTAACATAATAGTACCTATAAAACCCACTATTAAAACGTCAATCTCAAGCACCCAATAAATAGGTGATGTAATACATGAAACCATCAAATGGTGATTAGGATATCATGAACTAAAACCATCCAAAATGTGGTTCCCAAACCCCTAGTTGTAAAACCAACAACTTAATCCCAAGATGAGTCCACAAGCCAAATACAACATATTCCTTCCAATTATCATTAGTTCATCAAAGTCCATTCACCAAACTGGGTGGTCCATTTTGCCTCTATTATCCCCATTTAAAGATGACTTATGACATGCCATAGCACACATCATAATTTTTTCAACAAGTGTAACTCCCTCTTTCAGTTATTTTATGTACCTTGGATGTTTTTACATTTCCAATGTGATAGGCCCACCTTCTAGAGGCCATATCTTTTATTTGAGAGGCCAATTAGGTTGAACCTTTTCTATCTATAGAGATCAAATAAATTTATGTTTTTGGAATTTAGGAATTAATGTTGAACAACCAAGAATAATATTTGGCCAAAAATGACCTTTATAGCCTAGCAATTGATTTTTTCTAAATTTTATAGCTTGAAAAATCACATTTTTTGTAAACTTGATATTAGGATCAAAGTTGAGACACATTTCTTAACAAAAATAACATCATCAAAAAGTATAATATAGTATTGACATCCAAAATAAATAAAAAATGGTAACAACATGAGGCACACACACCTCAAACACTACATTTCCCCTTAGCATTTGTATCGAGATCTTTAGAATCCCCTTGCTCATAAAACCAATTTGAAATTTTACCACCCAAGAGATGATTCAAAATTTCCTTAGTTCTCTTACTCCATTCTTCCTTATATCCTAAATAATATACCCGATGTTTAATTGAGAGTGAAAGCAAGGTTTCCTCAATGGTGGTTAATTGAAGATAATTGGTTTAGGTAAATATGTCATGTTTGAACTCCCCATTTTACTCAATTTGATTTTGAGATAATTCCTTATGTATCCCCATGAAACCATGATCTATTTTGTTGTTGACTTTGGATCCACGTGTCATAAATAAATCCATGAAATGTGTGGTTGATTTGCATGCAATTATTTATCTCTTGTCGCATTTACATTTTTAATTAATTTTTGAAATGCTCGATTTGAGTGTGTATAATATATTTTATACATAAGTCAAAAATTGTATTAATTATGCCTTGGTGAAAAGGTCCTATGCATTTTTAATATTGAAGATTAAAAAAGCAATGTGATAAGGCTAAAAGGATTTGATTTAAAATAAAATTTTATGGTCAATTGAAATGAAATTGATTTATAATTTATATATAAAAAGGTATTATCTCTAGGAATTTTAGTGAAATTAACTAAAATATCTATTTGTAAATATCTATTGTACATATTCATTTTGAAACAACTTGTTGGAATGGGAAATGGAATAAAAGTCACTTGGTAGGAAAATCAAAGGGTTTTAAAAATACTTTGTTGCTTTTGTTCTGACTCCTCTCCTCCATTGTGTGAGTACTTTTTGTGCAAAAATATTTCTTTGTGGATTGGGAAGGCTTAAATTGAATCTTGAAGGATTTGGCAAAGATTGTTGTGTGGTGCTCAAGAAAACATTATCTCCCTCGTGTTGAGGATTAATTGTTTTATGCACATGATTAATTAGATTCTTATTTTGGCTATTCCCACACTAGGTAATGGTTGCATATGGCATGCATTTTATAGGTTTTCATTTGAACAAAAACCTATAGAATAGTTTGTTGGGTGCTTTCTATTTTGGATGTTTTCAGTTTTGAAAAAAAAAATCTTTGAAATTCTATTAAAGCTTCCTCAAAATTGTATGTGATATAAAGTGTGATCTTCTCCTTGATATGCTCAAATCCTATTCTTGTTTTTAGAGATTTTACCTTTCAAAATTTGAAAAAATTGAAGCATTCATCACTGGTGGTTAATATTTTTACACGATTCTTCAAGTTGTGAAAATATGAAAAGTTTAAATTTAGATCATGTAAAACCTTTTTAATTTTTGGTATGAAATTTATCCTTGTGGAATTATGATTTACTATCTTTTGGATATGAGTGTCATGGTGTTTTACCTCATTTTCTATGTCACAATATTTTGATCATTTTGGAACATTTTTTGTTAGGATGAGCTCTAAGTTAGGGGTAGAGTGCACCCTATTCTCTATTCTTCATTGGTATGATGACATGTGAAGAGAAAAATGTGATAATATCTAAGAAGTTAAAATTGATTTACAATCAACAATAGAATATAAAAAGGTATGCCACTACCAATATCAAACATCCTTGAGAGGGTTTATAAATGATAGGTAAGGGACAATGTGTCAATCCATGTGATCGAATTAATATCATTGGCAATCCCCCATTTGATATGAAGGCACACCTCTCAACTCCATTCTACGTCCTAAATTTAGTAGCTCTTTCCTATTGATTGTCGAGTTGTTGGTACCTACTATGTGTATGTGTTTCTCTTCATATTATTATGGATGACTCTCCCCTTTCTCATTTCTTCTCACTAGTAGCTATTTTTATTCATTCATTTGATTATGGTTGACTCTCACCATTCTCATTACATGTTATGTGTGGATGTTACTATTCTCTTTGCATGACTATTGGTAGTGTCATCATTCTCATTATATGTTACTATTGGTTATCACTATTCTCTTGTGTGCTATTGGGAATTAATGTCATTGAACTTGTGTGTCATTTTTATATCGTGTTTTCAACGTGTGTGCTTAATGAATGTATTGTGCAAGCATTGGTCTTGTATCATACCCATATTGTTTGGTGTGAGTTTGTATGATTTCTTGATTGATCGTTTGTCAATAAAAGGGGGTGGGCCTCAAGATCCCACATGGTTGGGTGGTGTTGATCACCATTATGGATAAATGGATTGATGATGACTATTTGGAGATCCTATAAAATTTTCTTAGTGATTGTGATGTAGACCTTCATTCAAGCAATGTTGAGAAATGTATAATTAACGACTTTTGTCATTTTATGGTTCAATTTGTATAAGAGACATGAATTAACTTTGTAAACTTATGTAAGTTATCCACATTTTGGATGGATGTATCATGTTATATTCTTTCAATTATCATCATTTGGATATAGTTATTTGAAGTGGGATTATATAATGTGTTAGTCTTGATTCATAAATGTGTAGTTGTAGTTTGCTTTCAAGTTGGAATGAACTCATGATATATATGTTGTGTTATTCTTGATTTTATGATTTAGAATAGAATCATTATTATATGGTATGAATTTAACCCTATTTTAGTAGTTAAGATCATTCATGTATGCTTATATCACATGGAAAAAAATGCCAATTGCTTACGAATACATAACTTTTAAGCTTAAATTGAGTAATGGAATTTATGGTTTCTAAACATAGTTAATTGACCCTTAACAACATTTAATTTTTTTGGCTCAATCCATTTATAAATATCACTTAGATCAAGGTAGATATGCCTTGTTTTATGTTAGCTTTTTATAGGCTTATAATGCCCTAGCTCTACACTTGTCTTAGGTTTTGTAACCTTGTTTCTTTCCTTTTGAGTTTAAAACCTAGTGTTGGAGGTTAATCATATTATTATTCTTGTATAGGATCCCTTGGTTAGCTTTGGTGTTAATTTTGAAGCCTCTAAGAACCCTCTAGTACACTCCAAACCTATATACTATCTAAAATTACCCATTTGATAAAGGGGTGATTTACACTAGAAATAGGGGAAATCCTAGGATAGACAAAGGATTTTGAACTATTAATTGTGGGTTTTGGCCTAAAAGAGGTGCTTTGGACTAGTATTAAGGTGATTCTTTGATCGTGAGCATTTCCTATACTTTTTTGGAAGAAAAGATTTCTAAAAGAAAGTTGCTCCTTAGTGCCTACCTTATCCACCTATCATCTTGGTTTAGATAAATTTGAGGTTTCTAGTAAGTTATTCAATCTATTGTGTTGAAGTTTGTTCACTTGTGTGAAAATGACTAATCGACTAATTAACTAGGTGAGGTCTTGGATCTCCTAATTTTCCTACCATATGAGTGGGTATTCCTTATATTGGAATGGTGTTTCCAATATTTTGTGGATTCTTTGGTATAACTTGATTAGTTTTATAGATGACACTATGTGTTTATCTCATTATAATCATTTAGTTCATAAGAGAATGAGATTGCAGTCTAGTACCTTATCACCACCACTAGAAGAAACTAGGTCCTCTATTATGGTCATTACAGTGAGGTTTCCATGCAACAAGGTTAATACTTTTTCTCATGTCATCATACTTTGTTCATTGACATAAAATTCTTTGAATGTTCTCTTGTGTGACAACATCTCAAGTGCATAAGAATGCATTATCTCACATTGGTGTCATAGTTGTATCACAAATAAATGTCCATTCATTCTTTGACCACTAATGTCTTGGGTGAAAAGATTAAGGCATTATATATCCTAGGTGAATAATTTACAATAAATTAATTAACTAAATAAAAGAAAAATTAAAAATACACTAACAAATGTCAAACATAAGCTAAGTTCTTTTAACATATTCACACTTCTTACTATTTAACTATAGCTTGTTCTCCAATAAAATCTACAATACCTTGCATAAATGCTAAACATGCTCTCCATGTGTCTAGTTGAAAACAAGAACATCATCCAAGTAAAATATGACACTCATAAATTAGAGGGTGTAGAACTTCGTCCATTAACTACATAAAGGTTGTTGTTGCATTACACAATGCAAATGGAAGCACTAGCCACTCAAATTATCATTGCCTAGTCTTGAGCATTATTTTTGAAATAGCTAGCATGTTAAAAATGATCCATTAAATCATTCTATGTGTCAAAGGTGTCAATTCTTTATTGTAATTTTATTTAGATCCAAACAATTGGTGCACATGCACCATGTTCCCTCTTCTTTATCAGTACCACAATCATAGAACCAAATATTGAAGTGTTAAGTCATAACTCCTCATTCCAATAAATTTTATATTTTTTAATTTAATGTCATTGGCCTCTAAAATAATTTTCTTACATAATCCAATGTTCGAATGTGGACATTTTGGTAATAACTAGATCTCATGCTCATTGAATCTAAAGTTATAACTCCTTGGGATCCTTGAAAAGCTCACTAAATTGGTGAATCAATTGATCACATCCTGCTTCTATTTTCCTAAATGTATACATCATTGTCTCAAGGTCTCTACCACTTTCTCTTCCTCTTTTTCCTCTCCGACATTAATAAAGCAAATTTTCTTACATATATTGATTTTCTTGCTTGGACAACAATTACCATGGATAAGTTGAATTTTCCCTCATAAGATATTACCATCTCTTCTCTATTATTAAATTTAAACAATATTTGTTTAACTAATGATAAAAAAATCACAATCAAGTTTGTAGAGATAAGGACTGCCAAGAAATATCCCACATACATCTAGCATTGCCTCATCCTCAAATTTCATTGATTATGCATTGTGTTTTGATTGAAATTTATACTCCCTCTTTCAACCAACCTAAGGATATGGATTTTGTTTCTTGGTTTCCAATCCAATTTCTTGTTCAATGCCCTAAGAAATTAAAATTGCTTAAGAACGAGTATCAAAAAGATCAAATCAATTCTTTACCTTTCATCTAACCTTCATATGGAAAAGCTTGGTAGACTCATCATCATCTTGAGCTTCATGACAAACCAAATTTTCCTTCTTTTATATAGTCAAATGATATTCAATCGTCCATATCTAAAGTAATTTGCAACATCTTTGTTAATCTTGAACCTTTTGAATGGGTGTAACTCTAGATGTAATTTTTATTAGGTATCTTCATTATGACCCTACTTGTCATGATATTTTCAATAGCATTTTTCCATGCCTTTATTGTTGTTTTTCATAATAGTTACTTACCTTTAATCATTTTTTCCCTTTTTATGAATCCTTCCCCTATGGCCTTGCATTTTTATTCTATTATTTTTCCTTAAATGAGTTGAATTTCTTATTATCCATCACCAAATAATGTGCATGTGTACTTGCCTCATCAATATTTTAAGGGTTTGTCATTAATAAACCCCATGTAGATATTCAAATAATTAATAGAATATGTGAAAAATTCAATTTATATTTATATTTGGTAATATAATATCAATAGTTATAATATTCATTATAGTAGGTAATATAATATTAACATTATTATATAATAATTACGTGATATTTATAAGACAATAGTTATATAATGCTTCATTGTTGGGGTTCATTATTCTCATGAATTTGTCCTTTATATCCATTTGTATTTTGTTCCAAAAAAATCAATATGTTGTTTATTTTTACTCAATTAAGCGAGTGTGCCATCCTAGCATTCTCCTACATGCCAAATATCATCTCTATGTGTAGTACTTTGAAAATCAAGAAGCCACAATTGACATATTAATAAAAAATCACACCTAACATCTTCCTATGAATTAATAAATTAGTTTGATGACCATGAGATTATGAGCTTTTATTCCAACAAACCCTAATTGTGAAAGTAGAAAATGTAATATAAATCCATATACACCAATCAATTGATTAGCTTTCTTTGTTAAATAATAATTTTGAATTATTTTTGTTGTTTAGCAAGTTTGTTTTATTGGGCTAGGAAAATAGTACTATGTTTAACTCAAAATTTATGAAATCTACTTTGTCAAACTTCTATAAAAAGAAATAACGTAACAATCTAATCAATTTTTTTAGATTTTTACCCCAGAGATAATATGTTGTATATTTAAATTTTCAATAGGCTGTGCAAACTATTCACTTGCTCTATAGACAAAACTTTTTAGTTCTATTTCAACTAAAGCATCACAAAAGCTCAACCATATATTTTATTGAAGATTTTTTGTTGGTGGTATTATTGTCTTGTATAGGCCTTATAGATGATAAATTGGTAAAATGTTATTGATAGACTCCCTATAAAAATACTTTTCTTTTCCATAATATATAGGAATCCACAAGCCAAGTTTGAATTGTGGGAGATAAAAATACTGGTCACATCTTCCCTATTGATTTCTTAAGGATCCAAGTCCGAAATGCATATTAATTTGTCAGCCAAATTTATTATTGCAATTACCCATTTCAAGCTCTTTATTACAAATTTATCTATTGTTTTGTGTATACAAAATGTCATATGGAATTGGATTCAAATCAATTATACCTCTTCAATTACCCATTTTTCTAGATTAGGTTGTATGATTGAATTTTGCATTCACTTACAATTCTATACTTATTGCTTAGTATCCTCGGTAGGCCCATCTACCTTGTTTTAAGCAAATATCCAATTGATATACTACTCTTTAAAGTAGCATACATGCTTTTGAACACATCTTAAGAGTATGGGTTTGAAAATTTTAACACAATTCTAATTAGAACAATAACTTCCTTCTCAGTTGTGGAACCTTGCACATTTACTCTACATTTAGATTAAGATGAAGCTAAGTTTTTGCATAATAATATAGTCATGCCATTAGGAGGAATTTGTGATACACATGCTTTCATGAACAGAGTATAACAATTGCCTAAGAGGCTCAAATGATCATGTTACGGAACAATGTACATGCACTACCCAATTCTTCTTGGACATGTTTATATTATTCGTCATTAATTTTAAAATAATTTTTTTATTTGACTATAATTACATGAATTATTTACCTATTTCACTCATGACATGGAGAATGGGAAAATGGCCTTCGGACGGTGGTATTGATTGTGGCTTTGGATATATGTTTCCTATTCCTTTTGAAGGGAAATTCGGCAAGGCAATCCTGAATTAGATATGTTAGATGAAGACTCTTACAAGGACAATATTCTCAATCATCCAGCTCCTGCATGACAATCTCACATTATGGAATTCAGACACATGAACTTTGTGCAACTCTACCAGGAGGATACAGGTGAGGAGATCAAAGATGCTTCAAAGCTTAATGCTGGCAAGCAGCAATAGTCGTCAATGTACACTTAATCCTATAATAAAACGATAGATTACCAAGCGTATGTATTTTGTGAAAGATGAAAAAAACGCCTTCACCCCAAACCTGGTCAATTAGGTATGTGTCTCAAGTTTCAATCTACACCTCACATTGCCCAATAATTTGAAGCCTTTAGTGAATTTTTATATCAATTTTCTGGATTTGATTGCGTAAGAATTTTTGCATCAACGTTTTGGATCACACTCCGTGATCCATCATCAGGATGAAAGCAAAGAGCTGCAGGAAAAACTTGATATCTCTAAGCCTTTAGTGAATGTCATTTTTGTTGCATTGTATCGCTTTGTCCTAGTAACTTTAATAAATTGTAGGATTTGTTCTAGAAAGTCTCGAAGAAATAAAGAATATGAAACATATACCAAATTGATTGAACTTCGCTGGAATGATGTGAAATGAAAATTGTTTGATCATTACACGTTGAACAAATTTTGGAAACTCTTTTGGATGGACATTGCTTCAAAATCACTCTTGAGAGAATGGTGGTTTTTTCCTTCCTTAGCAAAGCAGCAAAAACAAATTCCTTGGAAATTTTGGCATAAACTTTGGCGGAAAATTCCCTGCTAATATCAAAAGATAAGTGCAAATGAGAAGTCTGACACCATAAACTGATAATGAATAGTTTTTAAAAAATTGTGGAATGTCTGTTTTGAGAAGCACTTTCCAATAACGATAAAAATTAATTGCAAATATTGCAGCCCAACAATTCCCTTCCCTTAACATAGCAGACTGATTTCAGGGAACAGCTGAGAACAGCGGACTAAGCATTTTAAATCTACACGATTTCAGTAATAGTTAAGCCATAGAAAAAAAGCAAACCAAGTTTCATCCTGCAATTCTCATCCCTTAAAAACAACAGAATATCAACGCAAATAGCCAGAAAACTAGCAAATAACATTAATAAAATCTTAGAAACTAACAGGCACTTAAGGGGTGAACTTCATGTGATACTCTAAATAGTGACAGTTCCTTCTAGCCAACAAAGTATTAGTAGAAATCCATGCTTTGCAACTATCAGGTGACAAGGGATTTCAAAATTTGCAACTGATTGTTCAGAAGATAATAGAATTTTCTATCCTACATTCATGAATCTTTCCCCTTTTTAATTTTTTGTATTTAAACTCAAGTGTCTTCCATTTTTTACTTTGATTTGATCATTCTTTTCTAACTTGCTTTTATACTTTAATTTGAAATAACAGTCAATATTTGACAAGAATGGAGATAATTATGTAGTAATCTGGGACTTGAAAGGGTTGTGAATTTCCAGTCTTTTTGATACCGTATAAGCCACACATCTCATGAACAGAAATGATATGAACTCTCACCTGAAGAGGCTTATTAATTTTTTATTTGTTTTGTTGCATTGGTTGATAACATCCTGAATAAAAGTCTTCAGATCTGCACTGAAGACAGAGTTCTACACATGCTATTGTAAAAGACTATCATATAAAATATCCTAAACTCCTAACTACCGAATTCAGTATGCATACCACAATAAGACCAGTTGAGACCCAAAGCACTACCATTTGCTGCAAAGCCTAGGACACCAATAGCCAGCTTGTCACCCCTCTCTTCCCACTGACAACACACAGGAACAACGATCTCCCATCAGCCATTAGCTTTTTCACATCCAAAATCAATCTAGAGCACAATATAAAAACTAGAAATGGCTATGCTTTACTCATGATATGTAACATTACTCTACTTGCACACATCAAGCTATAAGGAAAATCAGAACAATCCCAAAGTTGCCATGGAAATAGAGACCATCGTCAGGGAAATACATTTGAAATCGGGGTCTACGTTGTCAGAGATTCCTTGTTTCTCTCCAGCAGAAGTAAATTTACATTTAACAGGACAAAAAATATTTAATGAGATAAGATGTGTGATGCTGACTTATACCACCATTAACAGCAAAATTTAGCCTGCATGATCTGTTGGAAATCTCTAAGCTAGATTAATTTAAGAGTTAGAGTTAATTGTTTCTGCCAGCTGAAGGGACAGGATTATAAATAGAGTTCAAAAAATAGACAAACATTATTAACAGAGTTGAGTCTCAACCTTAAAATGTAAAAGAAAATTAACAAAATTCCATCCATGCACTTACTGTTCACAGCAACAACCAAATAACAAAATAGATAAGTGACTTATTTGAAAATATTGGGAAAAATATTAAATAAAAACCATAGAGTTAGTTGATCAACTTTTTTTAATTCTACATTTTGATTGGATAAAAAGGTCACATATAATTGCATATTAGTATAGCAAGGCATAGAACCTAATCAAAACACAGTTATACATGGTGCTATATGACAAATAAATACAGTTTAAGCAATCCAAATGGAATGTTGTTTCCTGTTAAAATAATCGCTTAATTCCTCTGAAACAGTCCAACGTGTTTGTAACTCTTGGGTGGAATAGTCTATCCAGAGACACTGCAGTAAAAGATTTAGTGCCTCCTACTGTATCAATACAAGGATGAGTATCCCACTTTGGGAATTCAATGTTGCCTTAATAAACTATTAAACACTCATCTGTTGCCTTAATAAACGCTCGTGTTCCTTGACATGATAGTTCAATACCAAACATTGCCACCTCAAAACTTTTGGATTACAGAGCTGTTTATGATTAGCTATAAATGGTCAAACTCTTGTAACTATTACCTATAAATGGTTAAACTCTTGTAACTATCTTGCTGAAGCTCTGGCACTCATTGATGTATGATAGCTCGAGCTCCTTTGCTTCCTGTATGAAGTATAAACATCATCATACTGGCTCACTTCATTAGGATCGGCAGTAGCTCCAAGGCCCAGCCTTCCTGTGGTAGTTGCTCCAGGTTTGTGCTCAATGCTTCCATCTGGAAGAGTGCCAGTATCTGCGTCTACTTGCAGATTAGATGGAGGTGGAATACAAGCACCACCTGTGCGACTTGGTTGCTCCCTTTCATCATCCTCTGCTTGACTATCCGATGGGTTAACTTCGTCTATTTCTTTGAAGAATTTTGACACTCTTTCAAGGATATATGATGGTGAAGTCGTTGATGGAGGAATTACTGTCGGGATATCCAGAGGACTCAAAGGAGAGTAAGGAACACCACTTCCTATTTGCATTCTTCGGACCATTCCTGGTATAAGTCCCGGGGGAAATAATGGATATGGGGATTGATCCCCACCTCTAATATTGGATACATTTGGCACTTGTGCAATATTTGGTTGACTAGCCGGTGCTGGAGGAGCAGACAGTGATCCAAGAAAGGGTGGAGGAGCAGATGGGTAGATAGATGATGCTGCATTTGCTGCAAATGGCTGACTCACCGTTGATGCAAACTGGGCACTTGAACCAAAGAATTGTGATGCTGAAGTGACTGGAATAGGCGTCTCTTGCTTCTCTTGCTCTGCCAAAGGTAAAGAATTTCTGTGTGCATCAGATTGCCATTGAAGAGGATTTTGAACAGAGGCTTGAGGAAGACCTGAAGCAGGTACATAAAAAGGTTGATACATACTCTCCATATCAAGTATAATAGCAAGAATCAGAGAATGAGTTGAGAAAAATCAAAAATATCACCTGTTGGACCAGTAGAGGATTCTAGCAGTGAAGATTCTTTCACCAGACCAACAGGGGGTTCTGAACCAGCAGAGGTTGGTGGTCCAGCTAACATTTCACCTTCTAGACTGTAGATTGTATCTGTATCATAGACTTCCTTTGAAGCCCAAAACTGTAAGATCTTTTGCAGCCGAGACTGATTTGCATCTTTATTTTGAGGATTGTGATAGATTCTTGCAAGCATAGATCCCAACACAGGTTGAAAAGCAAGTGCCTCATTATCAAGCTCCTGGGGATTGCTACGCCGCTGCAAACTGTTCAAAAATAAATGGTCGAGCATAAACACAAAATTTTACTTCTTTGCATACTAACAGAGGAAAATTTTTTGAATATCAATGCCAAATTGTTGCAATTTAATGCATTCAATACATGGTATAGGTCCATTTCATTAGAGAAAAAGATAAACCCTTTGATATCTAGCAAAGCAATTGAGTTCTTCATATGATGTAGCGAGCTTAACACAGCTAACAGGAACTACAGAAATAAGAGTTGAAACAAGAAATTGATATCCATCTAAGTTACCATTTCGGGTAGGGGTACGGCAGTACGGCAATTTTTTTCCATGGGTACGGATACAGGATTATGTATATATGTATGTACATACATACGTGTGTGTGTATGTATGTATGTTATATGTATGTATGTATGTATGTACGTATGTATGTACATATGTATGTACGTATGTGTGTACATATGCGGGTGTATATAGGTATGTGTGTAGGTATGAATGTACGTATGCAGGTGCATATGCATGTACATATGCGTGTATGCGTGTATGCATGTATGGATGTATGCATTCATGTACGTATGCATGTATGCATGCATGTACATATGTATGTATGTACATGTGTATGCATGTATGTATTACAATATTTAAAATTATATAATATAAAACATGATATTCATAATTGCCAATAAAAAAAATATACGTCAAAGTTACCGGGAGACGCGTCTCCCCCCCTCTGAGACGCGTCTCGGAGACAGAGACGCGTCTCCGGTACCGGAGACGTCTCTGGAGACGCCTCTTGCCGCCTGGAGACTTCTGCCGGAGTTTCCGGAGTACCCTACCGTCTCTTGTTGCAAAAAATGACGTCTCCCGCAAAAAAAAAAAGCCTAAAAAGTAAAATGTGAACTATGATTATGAAATATGAAGTATGAACTCTTTGACTCTTTGACGCAATGACATTTGTGTATTTAAAGTTAATGTTCATTGTTAAACTTTACTACTGCTCTTGTTTTGAAAGTTCAATGTTGTCATATTTTCTATAAATTATTAATTTTTTATATTTTTTATTTTTATTTATATTAAAAAAATGGCGTCTCCAAGTACCCCCATCTCCTATTTTCAAAAAAAAGCCGTACCGGTACCAGTACTAGTCTTCCATACCAGTACCAGTACCAGTCTTGCGACAACTATGATATACGTCTAAGTCAATGATATTCATTATTTTGTCACTAAAGGGCAAAATTATGTATGCAAGCATTAATTTGTTTATAAAAATGTTCTAAAAAATAACTTTTTCTTGCTTTTTTTTAGTCAACCCTTGGGCCCCCCTGAGTTCACCTAGGTACGGCCCAAGGTCCCTCCTAGGAACCCAAGGTGCCCGAGAGGGACCCTAGGTGAACCTTGAGGCAAACCAACAACGAACCAAGACCCGTACCAAACCCACATGGGTACGGGGGACAAAAGTGAAGGACCTGGTAACTTAGATATCCATGCATAAGAGGAAAAAGGATCTAACTCCAAGTCAATGATCACATTTGAAAGCAAGAAATGGATTATGAGTAGTTTTCCTTTGGGTGTTGCAATTGTTTTGGTCTCAATCATTTAGTAGAAGCTTGCTCAAGATCCAATCACAAAGCTTAAAGTCAAGGCATCATGGTCTAAGAACAAAAAGCCTCACCATCTTTTAGTGCGAGATTCCTTATATGGGGTTTCAACTATGGAAATCCAATTGTGGGGGCTCCTTCAATTAGCTCTCCTACAATGGATGTTTCCCTTGATGCTTCTAAGCCTTCTCTTATTGTTGTGAAACTTTTTTTGAACCTAATATTGGTGCCCGTTGTCTATTGAGGAGTTTCATTTTCCCTCTTTCTCTACTCTAAGAGCTAAGCATTTATCTCCTTTAACTTCAATCCCTAACATTGAGAAAAATTCTCCTATACTTTTGGATGTTTTGCTGGTGTGTTCACCTTTTTTCAGTTTGGAAAATTGCACAACTGTATTTCTGCCATTGAAGTGGATGTTCTAGTGGAAAACACATGGATCACACCATTGGAAATCTCAGCCTAGAAAAGGTTGCGTTACAAATGTTTCTAAGACCTCACAAGAAAATTTGGTTGGCAGACAAAATGGTTGTCGATTAATCCTTAGATGTTTGGTTTGAGCATTTTATGAAATGTTTATATATCTTGTAGTTCATCACTTCTAGGGGAATGGGCCTCAATAGAACCCACATCTTATCTAGCAAAAAATATCAAGCATTAAGGCCTCTCCACTAGAAAGGAGCTTGGGTATCAATTTTCGATCTCACTTATAGCAAAGAACGTGTGAACCATACAGTAATTATTATCTTGTTTTTGCATGAATGCTTTTGAAACCTAGCCTCCCATCACATGTTGTATCATGAATCAGGTAAGCCATTGTATAAACAAGATCACTTCCTAATGACCCTCATCCTAAGAGTAGTTTAGGTCTTAGGTCACTTCATAGCTCCTTCCACAACTTCATAATGCACACATTTCCACACAACCTCCCGATGGCATGTCTCACTTCTTCCCTTTATGCCTTGGGTCATCCCTAATGCATTCAGCAATAGTTGAACATGTCATCCTTCCATCACATGACGTATCATGAATCAGGTAAGCCATTGTATAAACAAGATCACTTCCTAATGACCCTCATCCTAAGAGTAGTTTAGGTCTTAGGTCACTTTATAGCTCCTTCCACAACTTCATAATGCACACATTTCCACACAACCTCCCGATGGCATGTCTCACTTCTTCCCTTTATGCCTTGGGTCATCCCTAATGCATTCAGCAATAGTTGAACATGTCATCCTTCCATCTCTTTAGGTGTTTGGAAAGGTATGAGCAGGTAGCTACTAACCTTTCTAAAATCAGCTTCTCATAACATTTGAATCTCATGATTTACAGCTCTAATCTGATATACATACTCTCAGTTTTGATCCAAAGAATGGGTCTTGTGATAGTGTAGTTAAGCTTCCACTTTTCCCTTGTTGCTAGGAATCCTTATATGCCAGAAAATTTGTAGCCTTCTAGCAGTTTCCTTCCATGACTTGGTCTCTTCTAGCTGCCTAAGAGTGAGATCAATGCACCGAAACCAAGTTAGACTTAGGTTATGATGGTTAATGTAATGAAATTGCTTAGCACAAGAGAAAAATATTAGAGAAAAGAAGATGCAAATACTTTACTATAATACGCCACTTCTAGGGGGCAATCTCCAAAAGTGTTTATGATAAGAGCGGACCTCATAATATGATTCTCAATAATAAGCCACTTCAAGGGGACAACCTCCAAAATTCTTACATTTAGAATAGTATTCACAATACAATGTTCAACAGCTACTCACTGCCTCCTATTTATAGGCATCATTGGGCAATATTTATTATTAGTCCCCAAATCCCAATGAGGCTAACCTATTTTACAATGAATATAGTAGGAAATAATAAATGACTATAATAGGGGTTATGTAAGTCATAGTTGATCATCAAATATCCCCATATATCCAATGGGTTAAGGGCAAGGCATGCCCCTCACCTTCAAACAAGTGTTGTCCTCAATGCTAAGTAACTGTGAATGTTTAACCCCATGAAGCATCTTCAACAAGCAAATTCTTCCACTTTATGAGGTACTTCGTGGCAATCCTAGTCCTTGTCTTATTTATGCATATATGGATAACTGCAGTAGGATTTGAGATAATTTTTCCCTCTTCCTTGAGTTTAGGTAACTCTATCTACAAAGGAATTTGTTGCCAATGTTTGTTTTTAAATATTAAAAAATGAATAATTGGATGTATTTTCTGTTGAGATTAGGAGTCATACACATTGCATATTCCAATGTTTGATTATTTATTCAATTTGTACATTTCATTGTGACCAGATGGAAAAGGGCATCCTATTTAAGATGGCATTTATGCAATGAATAATAATGACACGTGTAAGAGTATTTATGTCATGTAAGATGTGTAAGAGCATCTATGACATTGTAGGATGCATAAGATGTTAGAGATTCTATGACACCCCCCTTGAGACCTGTAAGAGCATCTATGACATTGTAGGATGCATAAGATGTTAGAGATTCTATGACACCCCCCTTGAGACCCTTCCAAGAAAACCATTCTCTCACTTGTTTATATGTTTTATAGTATCCTTGATGTACAACCAAAGGGGAATCATATAATGTCCACATTTTTTATGTACTCTTTCGGATTAGTCTGGTTTTGATACACTTACTATTTTTAGTAAGTGCTATTTTTAGTAATTGGTCCGATAGGCAGAGCAGTGTAGGGTTTCCTGTTTGGGCAATGTGTGGAAGTTGCCCGATGAGCTTTAATGCCTTGTGCCAGTCCTTACTGTGGGGTTTTTCGGTGTTTCAAGCATGGCTTTCTATTATTAGCGAGGGACCAGTCTGATAGCTTACTGTCTACAATGAGCTCATTGGCGCATCAGTTATCTTTCCAACTTGTGTCTTTGATGTTTTTACCATTTTTAGTACTTAATAAAAATAGTAAGTCTATTTTTAGAAGCTGGACCCAGTTAGGCTACTCAGCAACATTATTTCAATTGAGGCTCTTGGTTGCTAAGGTTGGAATATTTAAAAATTTGCTTTCCTCTTCGAAAATGAATAAAAATAAAATTACTTTATAATTTAAAGTTGAGAGTCGGAGGGGACATTAAAAAGTACCTTGGTGCCTAAGTGATAACTTTAAGTCATTTTAGAAGGCTACAAAAGTGCAAATAGTTTCCTTATGAGCAAACCCCCTTGGCGTAGTTGCACAACATTGTTTTAAAACAACAGCCATGTATTTCAAATGGATGCCTAGAAAAGTGGTTTATTTATCATTTTTAAAGGCTAATGTTATGCCTCATAAGGTGGGATGCCTAATTTGGACTAAAAGTCAATTTTTAATTAAAAATCAAAAGTGGAATTTTGGAGGCAAAAAGTTGGACGCCCCTCTTGGGTAATTTCATGACATTTCATAAAAAGAAATGAGAGGGAAATGTATTCAAACTCAAATGCAAGTTGCCCTAATCCTTCCCTCACTTTATAAATATGAGTTTTGACTCTCATTTGGTTATGGATGATTTTGGTTGCATAAAGAGATGTTGTTGGTTTTTTGACAGGAGGTCTGAAAGTGAGTATTGAGGAGGAAAAACCTTGACATCTTGGACTGGTTTCGGTAGTGCAAGACCTGCCCTAGCCAGTAGAAGAGTGGTTCAATCCAGGAATCACATTTGGAGCTTCAAGTTGTAGTTTACAGTCATTTAGAATGAAGATCTTCAAGTACTTTTGATGAGTTTTCAATTGGGTTTTGGATTGCAGTTGCATAATCTCTTTTTGGCGTGGATTTCTAGGAGTTTGGGAGTGGTTTCATCATTTTTTGGGCACTTTAGCATCTGGACCTGAACCTGGTTTTTGGCTCATAACTCATTATCTAATTTTATTTGCAACATGGGTATTGGTTTTGTGCATCCTCCTAGTCAAGGCGCTTCAGTACATATATTCACATGAATTTTTAGAGCCAATACTGATTTTATGGAGCAAATCGCCCTTCACTACTAGGCGCCCAGTTTGGTGTGTTTTAAAGTTTCTGAGTCTGCATTTTGATGTTCAGAAATCTGCACTTTAAGGGCATTGGAAAGGATGTTTGGTGGTGATAAGTCAATGGTGTTTGAAGCCAATGGTGTTTGAAGCCCTTCGCTGGTGACGTTACAAAGCAATTTCTGAAAGAGTAATCTGCTGTTAAGACACCTTTTCCAAGTCTGGAAACAACGTACTTTCCTGAGTCTGATTTAATTGTTTATGAAGTCTGAAAATACATTGTAATCTCAGAATATTCTGGTTATTAAATCTGAGCATTCTTAGTCTGAAAATGATCTTTTTCTAGCATGTTTTCAAGTGTTATTATTGCATATATGCTATCTATCATGTGGCATGTTAAAACTATGAATGGCCTATGAAGAACAAGCAAAAACATTCTCCGTAACCACTCAAACAGCAAGCTTGAAATCAAAAAGAAATATTTGGGGTCAGTCATTACAGTGGTATCAAAGGGCTAATAATCCTGCGAACTAGTGGGTGATACAAATCTATGAGCATTAGTGACCGACAAAGAAGGCACCAAGAAAAAAACATGGGTGAAAGAAGAGAAGAAGCTGAAAGAAATATTGGTAAGCAAGATTGTATGATGCAACTCTTGGATGCAGTGGTTAGGGGTCAAGAAAGAGCAGCCCAACGTGTTCAAGGGACCAATCAACAACTCGCACAGTTGGTACAAAGATTAGATTGTTTGGGGCAAGATAATGATGTGGGACAACGCAGGGCAGCCAATTAGCAAAATGGAGCAGCCATGGCTAGGCCTCTTATGCCTATGTTTCCACCAAAAGTAGAGGCACAACCCAATCAAGAGCTTACCTCAGTTGAGTTGCAAAATCAATTTAGATAGGATTGGATTGATGCAGAGCTTGGTTTCTAGCATGACATATCACTTCGGGATTATAGAGATCTTAGGATGAGTCATATGCCCAACAAGGGCAATAAAGAACATCATAATGACTTACAAAGGAAAGATGGAAAACTTAGCATTCCTTATTTTGACAGGTCCAACGAGATTGCAACGAGAGCATGGGTTCATAGGGTGGACACATACTTCAATCAAAACCCCATGCCTGAAGAAGAATCCATAAAATATGCCACTATGCACCTTGATGGAGTTGCACATAAGGGGTGGCATTATGGGGTGATCATAACGGGGCATGATCAGATTACATCATATACTGAGTTCACTGAGAGACTCATAAAGATGTTTGTCAAGAAGGAACCAAAACTTCATTTTAGGGAGGTGGCAAAGTTGAAACCTCATGCATTCAATGAAGAACAAGTGGTTGAAGAGAAGTTCATAGCAGAAAAATCAGATGAAGTAATTGTTTTGAAACTTGATGGATGTGAGACGAAGCCTCAGTGTGACTCTTTGGTCATGCATGCAACTGCTGTAGATAAGATTGTGCATGAAGGAATTGACGAAACAGCAGCCTTGTATACTCCCTTAGAGATATCCCATGAAGTTGAGATACCTTTAGATGATGGGCATGATAAAAACAAATGAGATGATGACTTCGAATCAGCTATGAATGATGATTTTTTACCCCATGTGGGTAATGGTGACACAGGTGGCTTTGGATTAGACTACCAAATCAAGCCTATGGAGAGAGATGCTTATGATGTTTTCAGTGATAATGAGTTGGAGAGTGACTTATTCAGAAAGGCAACTACTCATGAGGAGCACAACGAACACTTATTCTCTAAACAAAGTGATCAGTCTTTCTACACATGGGATCCAGGTGTATTGGCACCTAAGTATGACAAGGATCCACATTGGGATGAATTTCTTTTTGATTGTAATGATGTCCTTACTTCATCCCAAGAGTCATACATAGAGGATGGCATCGATAGTGATGTTTTCAATCTTGA
The DNA here is from genome assembly GCA_007258455.2 of Sequoia sempervirens. NCBI lineage: Eukaryota > Viridiplantae > Streptophyta > Pinopsida > Cupressales > Cupressaceae > Sequoia > Sequoia sempervirens. The sequence continues at coordinate 27,926 of VDFB02361351.1, read as the reverse complement.
AAAGGAATCTGATTTCACATTGCAAGTAGCTGATTTTGAACAAAGACCTTGTAGCCTGGTTGGTTCGGATTTGCAATATTCTTTTGAGGATAATTAGGGAGTGGCACAAGTAATTTGGGACAGTGATGGAGACTTTGATAACAAGTTTAGTTCTGATTTTCGCATGCCACATAACAGCAGTTCATCATTTTTGTTTGATCATGATTGGAAAAGACAACTCTTGGTAACCGCTGAAAATGAGGTGCACATTTTATCTAGTTTGGACAGTGAACATATGCATGTGGAAAAATTAATTAAAAATGCATCTATGGGACAAAATGAGCTTAATATTTCATTTGCTGATTTACATACATTGAAGAACTCTATGGAAGAATTTAAAACAGCTTACTTACACATGATGCATGATAGAGATATAGCTACCAAGTTTCCAAATGAAACCTTGTCTATGTCTAAGTAGTTAAGGGGAGAGGTTAGTGAGCTAACCATTGAGCTAACTCTACGTAGCTTGCTTTGGAAAGTGTCCAAGGGGCACTTCTTGAAGCAAATGATCAGCTCTATGAGGCTCAACATTTTATAGAGTAGAAGAACAGAGAAAGGGCTAATGAGATCAAACATGTAATGGAGGAGCTTGATTTCATTCAGTAGGAGTATGATCTCACCCATTGTCCAAAAAAATCAGAAAATAGGAGTTTGGATCAGCAGGAGGATTGGTTTGATTTGGGAGTTGAAGATGATCATCAGTTGTATGATAATCCTTTATTTGAATGGGATGCTGATTTGACTCATGACAATCCACTTTTCGAGTTGGATGATGAAGATCCAAACAATTTCAATGATGCGAGTGGATTTGATTACAAGACTTGGGACCCAAGTGCAGTTTCTAGACATGAGGTGTTGTCTCAGGATTGGCGTAGTGGGTCAACTTCCAGTTTTAATACCGCTGCCCACTTTCCGATCAGCTTGCATATGACTTCAGTTTCAAACCCTCAGATGAGTTGGATGGCTTCTTCAGTTCAACAGTTGAGTAGTTCATGGTTGAGCCTAGATGGCGGTGATGAATTGATCCTAGGAAATGATTTTGTTGCTACCTCCATACTCATCTTCCCTATGTTTTCAATGGGATTTGAGTTTGATTACCGCTGCCCTTACTTTCTTTCATTGGTTATGATGGCATATTTTAATGAGCAGACCGATTTTGAGTTTGGAAAGGCTTTGGGACAATTGGTTGAGAGTGTTTTTTCAGGCACAATTCATTCATTTACTGTTTCCACTTTGGTGAGTGACACTCACTGCAATTACTTCATGGAGATGATATGCATTATTTCAGATGATGTTGTTTTGATTGTAGTAGTTTGGGTGTGCTAGTGTGTTTGGGACCATTCTTTTGACACTTGGAGGTTGAGTGTTGATGTTATGATTTTGGCTTGCATCAGCATAGGCATTTCCTGGTTGGTAGATTTCAGAGATATGGCAGTGGTTGACTTGCTTCGTAATATGGGTATCATGAGGTGTCATACCGGGGTTAATTTCTTATGGTTGAGCAGGGCGATTTTCATGGTGACTAGGATTGTGATTGGCAGTGAGTTTGTTGACGCAATCTACTCTGAGTTGCCTTGGCAGGATATATTTTTTGGCATTGGCTTCGATCCTTTCAGGTATTTCAATATGGGCTTTGATGATTTTTACTCTTTGGAGGTCCAGGGTAGGAGAGTGCAATATGGGCACTTTGGTTTGGCAAGATATATTTTTTGGCATTGGCTTCAATCCTTTCAAAGTATTTCAAGATGGGATTTGATGATTTTTACTCTTTGGAGGTCCAGGGTAGGAGAGTGCAATATGGGCACTTTGGTTTGACAGTTATGATCAATGTGGCGCAGCTTCAGCGTGGTGGTTCCTTTCCAAGACTCACTTGGAACCCAGGAATCACACTGAGTTGTAGTGTAGCTACTGTTTGGGATGAGAGAGCCAGTGTTAATTTTCTAGAGCTTACTCCTGTGGCACATCAATTTGGTTCTCTTGAGGGGCATTCTTTTGAGGAGTTGATCGTGTCTTTGCGGTATTTGATTACTCTTCTTACAAATTTCTTAGATTTACTTGGGACCTTGGGATCATTTTTGGTTTCAGTGTGGATAAGATTGTTGGTTGCAGAGTTTTACTAGCATTAATTGAGGACAAGCAATCTTTGGGAAAGGCGGACTATAATGTCCCCATTTTCGATGTCCTCCTTCGGATTAGTCTGGTTTTGACACACACACTATCTTTAGTAAGTGCTATTTTTAGTAATTGGTCTAACAGGCAAAGCAGTGTAGGGTTTCCTGTTTGGGCAATGTGTGGAAGTTGCTTGATGAGCTTTAATGCCTTGTGTCAGTCCTTACTGTGGGGTTTTTCGGTGTTTTAGACGTAGTTTTCTATTTTTAGCAAGGGACCAGTCCAATGGCTTACTGTCTACAATGAGCTCATTGGCGCATCAATTATCTTTCCAGCTTGTATTTTTGATGTTTTTAATTTTAGAAGCTGGACCTGGTCAGGCTACTCCTCAGCAGCATTATTTCAGTTGAGGCTCTTGGTTGCTAAGGTTGGAATATTTAAATATTTGCTTTCCTCTTTGAAAATGAATTAAAATAAAGTTACTTTATAATTTAAAGTTGACAGTTGAAAGGGACGTTAAAAAGTACCTTGGTGCCTAAGTGATAACTTTAAGTCATTTTAGAAGGCTACAAAAGTGCAAATAGTTTCCTAATGAGCATACCCCCTTGGCCTAGTTACACAACGTTGTTTTAAAAGAGCGGCCATGTATTTTAAATGGATGCCTAAAAAATAGGTTTATTTATCATTTTTAAAGGCTAATGTTATGGCTCATAAGGTGGGATGCCTAATTTGGGCTAAAAGTCAATTTTTAATTAAAAATTAAAAGTGGAATTTTGGAGACAAAAAGTTGGACGCCCCTCTTGGGGTAATTTCATGACATTTCATAAAGTGAAACGAGAAGGAAATGTATTCAAACTCAAATGCAAGTTGCCCTAATCCTTCCCTCACTTTATAAATATGAGTTTTAGCTCTCATTTGGTTATGAATGATTTTGGTTGCATAAGGAGATGCTATTCGATTTTCGCCAGGAGGTCTGAAAGTGAGTGTTGAGGACGAAAACCCTTGACATCTTGGACTGGTTTTGGTAATGCAAGAACTGCCCTAGCCGGTGGAAGATTGGTTCCATCCAAGAATCACATTTGGAGCTTCAAGTTGCAATTTACAATCATTTAGAATGAAAATCTTCGAGTACTTTTGATGAGTTTTCAGTTGGGTTTTGGATTGCAGTTGCATAATCTCTTTTTGGCGTGGATTTCTTGGAGTTTGGGAGTGGTTTCATCATTTTCTGGGCACTTTAGCATCTGGACCTGAACCTGGTTTTTGGCTCATAACTCATTATCTAATTTTATTTGCAACGTGGGTATTGGTTCTGTGCACCCTGTTAATGATATCATGCAGCGTCGATATAATACTCCAGCGATCTTCCTTGGTGGATAAATTAAATGATAGCTCTAAGCTATTTAATTTATAAGATCTCAAGAGGCGTAATTCTTATGGAGACACTTCGATTTGTTAAGCAAATAAACATTAAATGCAATGGCACGTCTCTTGTGTTAAAGGCCAACCTCCTCCTCTTGGCGCGACTTATCTTTCATTGATATATCTACTTGTAAGAAATTATATTATTATTCTGGCCGACTTGTATTAAATAAAAAGGTGGCGACTCTTCAAGATGTATAAATAAGAGTTCGCCCTCTCATTGTAATCATTAAGTAAAAAGTCAAGTTCGATTCATTCAAGTGCGAATTTCATCAAGAGCAGATTGCGAATTTCTTCAAGGGCAGATTTAGATATTAAGGAGGTGCAGATTATTATCTGTCATTGCATCTTGTGTAGGTGCTGAAGATTGGCCTTGTGATTGGCCTCATTGTAAAGAGAATTGTTGCCACTTTTATATATATAAGAGAGATCTTTGTTGCTGGGTTTTTCTCCCTCAAGAGGAGGGTTTTCTGTGCATATAATCTGATCTTTAAAATTCACACATCCTCCTAGTCAAGGTGTTTCGGTACATATATTCACATGAATTTTTAGAGCCAATACTGATTTTATGGAGCAAATCACCCTTCACTACTAGGTGCCCAATTTGGTGTGTTTAAGAAGTTTCTGAGTCTGCATTTTGATGTTCAGAAATCTGCACTTTAAGGATGTTGGAAAGGATGTTTGGTGGTGATAAGTCAATGGCGTTTGAAGCCCTTCGCTGGTGACGTTACAAAGCAATTTCTGAAAGAGTAATCTGCTGTTAAGACAACTTTTCCAGGTCTGGAAAAAATGTACTTTCCTGAGTCTGATTTAACTGTTTATGAAGTTTGAAAATAAATTGTAATCTCAGAATATTCTGGTTATTAAACCTGAGCATTCTTAGTCTGAAAATGATCTTTTTCTAGCATGTTTTCAAGTGTTATTATTGCATATATGTTATCTATCATGTGGCATGTTAAAACTATGAATGGCATATGAAGAACAAGCAAAAAACATTCTCAGTAAGCACTCAAACAGCAAGCTTGAAATCAAAAAAAAATATTTGGGGTCAGTCATGACAAATCATGATATGCTCTTATAACCTTTTCCTTCATCCTTGATCCTAGGAATAGATATATTCGATCTTTATAAAGAATGAGTTCCTCAACTACTTTGTACCTATCATCATGCAATTTTCCTTCCAATATGTCATTAGCCAAGGTATCTTTGGCATATTCTGCTAATATAGAAGTTTTCCAAGGAGCAGAAGTATCTGTCATAGAGCAAAAATGAGGCCTTCGCAACAAGGCATCAACTACGATATTATTCTTTCCTTTCACATATTCAATATTGAAATCATAAGCTTGTATCTTGCTCACCCATTTCTACTGCCTATCATTCAAATATTTTTTATTTAGAAAGAACCTTAGACTGTTATGGTTTGTCTTTACCACAAATTTCCCACAAACCAAGTATTGCCTGAACTTTGCTAATGCATGCATGATGGCAAGCATTTCTTTGTCATAAATAGAGTACTTCTTTTTGGATTCTTTAAGCTTACAACTCTCGAAAGCTATTGGGTGTTTATTTTGCATTAATACTGCTCCAATGACTTCTCCAGAAGCATCACGTTCTAATTCAAATGGGAGTGAGAAATCGGGGATGGCTAATACGGGACAAGAACTCATTACCACTTTGAGTTTTTCAACAACTCTTTGTGCCTCCTCACTCCATGAAAATGCTCCTTTGTCTGTTAGCGGGGCAGCCAATCATGAGAACCCTTTGACAAATCTCCTATAATAACTATAAAGTCCCACAAATCTTCTTAAACGTGATAAAGTCTTACGCTATGGCCAATCTACTATCACCTTAATCTTCTCTTCATCTATGTTGATGCCTTGGGCACTGATCTTATGCCCTAAATACAAAATCTTCATCATTCCAAACTCACATTTAGATGACTTGACAAATAGTGATTACTGCTCAAGTATTTCTAATACCTCATCTGTATGTTTTGAGTGGTCCTCCCAAGTTTTACTATAAATCAATATATCATCAAAGAACACCAAAAGTAATTTCCTTAATTGCTTACTGAATACTTGGTTCATACAAGATTGGCATGTAGTTGGAGCTTTAGTCAATCCAAATGGCATGACTAGGAATTCAAAGTGACATCTGAAGGTTGTCTTGTGAACATCTTCCTTTCTCATTCTTATTTGATGGTACCCAAAATGTAAATCAATCTTAGAGAAATATACTGCTATGTGGAGTTCATCAATTATGGGGATAGGATAGCAGTTTTTGATAGTCTTTTTATTGAGTGCCCTATATTCAACACACATCCTCATAGAACCATTCTTTTTTTTTACCAATACTACAAAAGAAGCAAAAGGACTAGAGCTTGGTTGAATATGTCCCATATCAAGTAGTTCTTTAATTGTTTTCTCAATTTCTTCCTTATAACTTCTTGGATAATGATATGGTGTAATGATGACTGGTTTGGAACCTTGCGCTAATTCAGTGACATGCTGAAACCCCCTATCAAGTGGTAGTCCTAGTGGAATATCCCAAATACCATGTGTTTGCTTATCCAAAATGGGTTGAATATCTACATGAATGGCTTGTCCGTTTGTGGTTGAAGTTTCATTCATAATTAAACATTGTGCTGCCCAATCTACTTGTCCCCTATGAAAAGCTCTTTCCATTCTCTTTTCATTAACAACCCTTCGAGCTCCATTAGACAAAACTTGAAGAACCACTTCCTTACCCTCAATTTTTAAATTTAAGTTCCGTAGTTTGATAATTTTGCATGAATTCCCCAAGTGAGTGTAACCATTGTAGCCCCAAAACCACATCCATCTTGTCGACACTTACCACATAAAAATCATCACAAACCTTGTGCCTACCCAAAGTGATGTCAAGTTGTTGTATCATTTGTGTGCATGGAAGAGTAAATCCATTGGCCATAACCACATTGAATCCACCAAAGTTATTTGTCTTCGATTTTAACCAAGTCACTAACCCCTCATCAATGAAATTATGAGTAGCCCCAGTATCAATCAAAATGTTACCTTATGTCCTTGAAATACTCCTCGCACTCGAAATGGGTGATACCTAAGTGCTCCTAAAAGTATGGATCAAGTCTTGAGTATACATGTATACATTCATCAAAGTCATTACCTGCCATGTTTGGTTCTTCTTCTCGTCATGACTGCTCATCTCTAGGAAAGAATGTGGGCTGTATTACTCTAAGTGAGGATACAAATGGAATTCTATTGTTATTTTCTGAATGATTTGAGTTACTAACATCTCCTCCATTGGTTTGTGTAGGCCTAAGATAACTGATTGTATTATTTATTTTGAAGTGTTTGAAGGAGCAATTTTGTTGTTTGTTCATTCTCTTGTTCTAGCTCAAAATCACCCATTTTATTCTTTCCTCTACTTTTAATTTGGTTGTTAGTTGCTCTAGTCTTTTCCTTTCTCTTTCCAAGGCCCGTTGATCTCTTTGGCTCACCTGCATAAACTAATTTTTAAACCCGCAGGCTGGCAAGATCAAAGCTCTAATACCAATTGTAATGTACTATTCTAGAATTTCCTTATTTCTGCTTTAAATAAATATCCCACACTCACAATAAGGCTTACCTAATTAATTACAACTATTAATTTATCCTTAAACTATAATTTTTATATACTTCAGATTTAAAACTTAATAATATAATTCTGAAAAATACAAACTTATTTTTAAATCTGTTGTAATCTTCTTGCAATTTGCAGCTATTTTATTTGTACAAATGTCTTGAAATATTCATGCTAAAGTTGGGGGTTTTTGTCCACTAACTTGATGAAGATATTAAGGGTTTTTGTCCTTGAATATCTGTTCTATGAGGGGTTTTTTGTAATGATCAACCCCAAACTGTAAAATGCCTTTCCAGCTGTGTGAAGTTTTTTTTTTAATTGTTTAACCAGTTTGATAGTTATTTTATCAACCTTATGCCAGGACATTGAATATATGACAGGAGCAATTCATAATGACATTGAACGCATAAATAGTGTGACTTAAACTGAAACAACACATTCATACTGAACTGAAACAGTATGCACACTCAGGTAAGCATCTCTTCACGATATAAGATCATTTTCTGAGCATTGAAAAGGAACTGATTTGAAGATGATAACACACACAAAATTACCAGCCCTTAACCAGCAACATATATGACAGTAACAGAGCTGATTTTCTGATAACACTACCCAAGAATGATTGCAGCAGCTTACAATACTGTTAATTTAGACTCAGACTGTGACAGATTGCATTTATATTGGACTAGCTGTCTATAACAGCAAACTCAGGGATTCATAGCAGAGATTTTTTTGGATGTTACATTCAATAAATCAGAAATACAAAGGACAGTGACTATCTCAGACCTGGAAATCGCTTCCTAACAGCAGATTGCTAAGCTCCTTCTTAGCACGTCTTTCACCATAGAGTAGAGCTTTCAAGGCCCAAGCATCACACCAGATTTACCATGCCAAAGACATCCCAGACGTCAGATGCAGCTCTCTAAGAAGCCAACCAGAAACAAGAATAACACCCAGAAAGGGCGCTCCCAGCTAAGAGGGCGATTTGGAATATAAATTCAAGGACTGCTTCAAAAATTTAATGTCTTATATGCCTGGAGTCGCCTTGATGAGGAGATTACTCAGACTCAATACCCACGTTGAGAATAAATTACGTTCAAGAACTGTGTGCCAAAAACCAGGTTCAGGTCCACGCCAAAAAGTGCCCAGAAATCATGAATATCAACACCAAAATGCAACTCAAACTTCACTAATTCGATACCAAGTCTCCAAAAGCCAAAGACAAGCAAACCACATCAAAAATGTTTGAGAATCTTCATCCTTTATGAATGTAACCTGCAACTTTGAAGCTCTAATGGTGATCTCTGAATGAAACCACCCCTTTACCAGTTAGGGCAGGTCTTGCACTGCCGAAACCAGCCTTAGATATCAAGGGTCTTCGTCCTCAACTCCATTTTCTGACCTCCTAGTGAAAAACCAGCATCATCTCAATAAGCAGCCAAAACATCCATAAGAAATGAGGCTTTGAAATGAGCTTTTAAAAGCTTCAACAGCAAATTAGGGCGACCAAGCATGAAGCAACCCTAAAACCATGTCAAATCCATGCCAAAGTAACTTTAATTTGATTTTATTTTAATTTTTTGGCTCCAACTTTAGCTTGGATGCCCAAGGCTTATTCAGCTTTCAAAAACGATTTTGTTGTCTTTTAAAACAACTTTAAGTCATCACACTAGGCGCCCATGGTACTTTTCATGTCCCCTTTGACCCTCAACAATAAAATATAAAGTTACTTTATAATAATTCAATTTCGAAGGGGAAATCAAATATTTAAATGCTTCAACCTTAGAAATTGAAGCCTCAACTAAAAATACTGTTGAGAGTTAACCCTGACCAGGTCCAACTTACCTAGAAAGACTTACTATTTTTAGAAAGTACTAAAAATAGTAAAAACTTACTGAAAATAGCACTTACTAAAAATAGTAAGTGTATCTGAATCCAACTAATCCAAAAGAGGACATCGGAAATGGGGACATTATAGTCCGCCCTTCCCAAAGATTGCTTGTCCTCAAGCAATGCTAGTAAAACCCTGCAACCAACAATCAAATCCACACTGAAACAAGAAATGATCCCACGGTCCCAAGTGAGTCTCAGGAAAGAACCACCATGCTGAAGCCGCGCCACACTGCACATCACTGCCAACCCAATGTGCATAGACTACACTCTCCTAACCTGGACCTCCAAAAAGTAAAATTCATCAAAGCCCATTTGAATTCCCTCTAGATTGCCAACCAAGTAATGCCTCTATTGCTGCCAACCGCATTCATGACATCAACACCCAACCACCAGATGTCCAAAGAATGGTCCAGAACACTCCAACTCACCCACACCGCATACCCTCACCATGAAGTAACTGTAGTCCAAAAAGAAAACAACCAATTGGTGCACTGTGCCTGGAAAGGTACTCACAACCAGCTGCCCAAAAGCTTTCCCAAGCTTGAAATCAATCTGCTCATCACCAAGGCTCATCCGGGTACAACGCAACTGCTGAATTGGAGGAGCCATCCAATTCATTTGCGGATCCTAAATCAAAGTCATATGCAAGCTGATTGGAAGGTGGACAAGGACACCAAGACTGGAAGTAGACCCACTAGTCCCTTGAGGCAACACTTCATGACTAGCAACTGCACCTAGGTCCCAAACCTTGCTATTTTCATCCAATGCAGTGCTGCAACTAGAAGTAGTTTCATCATCCAGCTCAAAAAGAGGATTGTCATACACCCTATCAGCTCCTATCTCAAACAAGGGATTATCAAAAAGCAACTATTAACCACCCTCAAAAGTTGATTGTGAATCCAAATCAGCAAGGTTGCTAGGTCCTTGCTCATGTTCAACTATATGCAAAGTAAAATCTGATTTGTTCTCAAGAACAAGATCAAGACCAACATCATCATCAATGCCATCAATCATGCATAATTGTGGAGTGGAAGTCGGAACAGCTCTATAATCAAAAGTAAATTCATCCCAATCAGGTTCTTTGTCAAACTGAGGTACCATCTCACCAAGATTCCATGTATTAAAAGGCTGATTGCTTTGTTCTTGGTGCTCCTCCTATTATGTTGTCTCTCTACATAAATCATTCACCAACTCATCACCATACATGTCAACACAAGTATCTCCATCCATCAACTGATCCTAGGAAACAACATTCAAACCTCCTTTGTCAACATCAATGTAGACATCATTGTTTGTTGTTTTGAAAGCCTCATCCATGGAGCCTTCAACAATACAATCTCCCAAAGGTCTGCTATTATTTTCAGCATTACCAAACCTAATACTAGTGTTCACAGTTACACTGGACAGCTCTAAAGATGCATTAAAGGCTGCTGCCATGTCTTTTCCCTTTTGTTTGCTAGACTCCACATGTGGCCCACCATTTGACATCCCTCTCAAAACCACACTCTTACCCTCAGATTGAAATTTCAGCTCCAGGGTCTAAAAGTTTAGAGTAAACTCCCCCAAAGAGCATAGCCACTGAATGCCCATAACTACATCCGTGTCACCTATGTTCCCACATAAAAATCCTCCTTAACCTCATGATTTCCAAAAAGTATGCTCAACTGAGGAACCACCATAGTGCACTGAATAGTAAACCCATCGGCTACCATCACACAGAATCCGCTCAACTCCTGTGTCTGAAAATCTCTACGAGAAACTAAGCCCTCATCTATAAAATTGTGAGTAACTCCTATATCAATCAAAGCCAACATACACTACCCCTAGAGCACTCCTCTAATGCACAGTGACTCGTTCTCATGAAAACTATGAAGTTGGGCTAGTATCCCATCATGGTCCCACACCTTACCACTTTCTTCTTATGTCTCTTCGCCTTCACATTCTACGGACTCAACTTGCTGGTCTGATTTTTCTGATTCACCTTCTTCATCAAATTGGTACTCTATTAGCAGTACTTTAGCCTTGGTTGAACATTTGTGATCCTTGGTGTAAGGTTCCTTGCATGTAAAACACAATCCCTTCTTTCTGAGCTCATTCAAGGTCTCACTGTCTATCCTTGTGTAATTTTTCTTAGGCTGGTACTACTCCTTGGTGTCAATTTTCTTGTCTTTTTCCTTCTTGGGCAGTGAGTCCTCGAACTGAAATTTGTTCTTGAAGGCTAATGTTTCCATGTCTCTAGCCTTTTTGACGGCTTCTTGAAGGGTGGGAGAGTTAAAAGCTTTGATCCAACCCCTTAAAGGATCGAATAGTCCATCTATGAACAAAACTATTAGTCTTCTCTTAGAAATATCTGGCATAAGCACAGATAACTTCTAAAAATCTGCAAGGTAAGAATCCACTGTCCCCCATTGTTTTAGTTGAGCTAATCCTTAAAGTGTAGTTCAGGATCCTTCTTGTCAAATCTTTCAATCAATCTCTCAGTGAACTCCCTGTATGAAGTTATTTGTGCATGCCCCAAAGTCAACATACCATTATACCACCATTCATGAGCAACACCATCAAGGTGTATAGAAGCATACTGGATTGACTCCAACTCAGGCATGGGGTTTAGAGTGAAGTAAGTATCAAGTTTTTGTACCCATGCTCTCGCTGCCATCTTTCCGAAACCATCAAAGTATGGTAGTGTAAGCTTTCCCACTTTCTTGCGTAGTTCATTATGTTTGTCCCTTTTTCCCCTTGTGTTCGAATGTCTCATTCTCAAATCAATGTAGTCTCTAAGAGATATATCTAGCTGAAAGCCTAGCCCTGCATCAAGCCAATCTTGTCGAAATTGATCTTGTTGTTCCAACAAAGTGAGCTCAGGATAAATCGGTGCTTCTACCCTAGGTGGAAAGTTGGGTATAAGGGGCCTTGCCAAAACTCCCCCATTCTAATGATTACCCACTCCCTGTTGTCCTACTCTGTTTCCTTGTCCCATTTAGTCCATTCTCTGTATCAATTCTGCTATCTGACCATTAGTTTCCTGTGCTTGTTGGGTTGCCCTACCTTGTCCCCTAACCAAAGCATCAAGTAGAAACATCAATCTGTCTGGAGGTGCCTCATTCCTCTCATTCCTCTCACCTTCAGCACCCCTATCTCCCATGTTTTCAGTACTAGATGACCCACTAGATGATTGTTTTGAATGTTGCCCTTCCTCTGATGATAGCCACTGCTACCAATAGCCCTCTTCTTTTCTCCCACTTCTTTCTAAGTATCCTCTTACCCTATCACTCAAGCTCATATAAAATCACACCCACTAGATGGCAGGACCTTATGTGCTCTGATACCACTGTAATGATCAAACCCAAACTGTAAAATGCCTTTCCAGCTGTGTGAAGTTTTTTTTTTAATTGTTTAACCAGTTTGATAGTTATTTTATCAACCTTATATGCCAGGATGTCGAATATCTGACAGGAGCAATTCATAATGACATTGAATGCATAAATATTGTGACTTAAACTGAAACAATACATTCATACTGAACTGAAACAGTATGCACACTCAAGTAAGCATCTCTTCACCATATAAGATCATTTTCTGAGCATTGAAAAGGGACTGATTTGAAGATAATAACACACAGAAAATTACCAGCCCTTAACCAGCAACATCTATGACAGTAATAGAGCTGATTTTCTGATGACACTACCCAAGAATGATTGCAGCAGCTTACAATACTGTTAATTTAGACTCAGACTGTGACAGATTGCATTTATATTGGACTAGCTGTCTATAACAGCAAACTCGGGGATTCATAGCAGAGATTTTTTTGGATGTTACATTCAATAAATCAGAAATACAAAGGACAGTGACTATCTCAGACCTGGAAATCGCTTCCTAACAGCAGATTGCTAAGCTCCTTCTTAGCACGTCTTTCACCATAGAGTAGAGCTTTCAAGACCCAAGCATCACACCAGATTTACCACGCCAAAGACATCCCAGACATCATATGCAGCTCTCTAAGAAGCCAACCAGAAACAAGAATAACACCCAGAAAGGGTGCTCCCAGCCAAGAGGGCGATTTGGAATATAAATTCAAGAACTGCTTCAAAAATTTAATGTCTTATATGCCTGGAGTCGCATTGATGAGGAGATTACTCAGACTCAATACCCACGTTGAGAATAAATTCTGGTCAAAACTGTGTGCCAAAAACCAGGTTCAGGTCCATGCCAAAAAGTGCCCAGAAATCATGAATATCAACACCAAAAAGCAACTCAAACTTTACTAATTCGAAATTTCGATACCAAGTCTCCACAAGCCAAAGACAAGCAACCCAGATCAAAAATGCTCAAAAATCTTCATCCTTTATGACTGTAACCTGCAACTTTGAAGCTCTAATGGTGATCTCTAAATTAAACCACCCCTCTACCGGCTAGGGCAGGTCTTGCACTGCCGAAACCAGCCTTAGATATCGAGGGTTTTTGTCCTCAACTCAGTTTATCTGACCTCCTGGCTAAAAACCAGCAGCATCTCACTAAGCAGCCAAAACATACCTGAAAAATGAGGCTTCAAAATGAGCTTTTAAAAGCTTCAACAGCAAATTAGGGTGACCAAGCATGAAGCAACCCTAAAACCATGTCAAATCCACGCCAAAGTATCTTTAATTTGATTTTATTTTAATTTTTGGCTCCAACTTTAGCCTGGACGCCCAAGGCTTATTCAGCATTCAAAAACGATTGTGTTGCCTTTTAAAACGACTTTAAGTCATCACACTAGGCGCCCGTGGTACTTTTCATGTCCCCTTTGACCCTCAACAATAAAATATAAAGTTACTTTAAAATAATTCAATTTCAAAGGGAAAATCAAATATCTAGATGCTTCAACCTTAGAAACTGAAGCCTCAACTGAAAATACTGTTGAGAGATAACCCTGACCAGGTTCAGCTTACCCAGAATGACTTACTATTTTTAGAAAGTACTAGAAATAGTAAATAGTGCCCATGACCCAAGCTGGAGAGAAACTGATATGTTCACAAGGGCTTCCAGAAGACTGAAGCTTAGTGCCAAATCCCCTGCTAAAAATAGCACTTACTAAAAATAGTAAGTGTATTTGAATCTAACTAATCCGAAAGAGGACATCGGAAATGGGGACATTACAATTTTGTCCTCAATATTGCTGAATCATTGATTCATATTCCATGAAGGAAAAATAAATAATTATCTCTGTTGAATTGATTCCTTCCTTCCCCTTGATTTATTTTCTTATATACCCTCTCTTCAATGGTCATATCCCTTTGGGTATAGCTTGACTTTTTAGTTAATAAGAGGGATGGCTGCTTTAGTGGGTTGGTTGTCTTAATAAGATGGTCTGCCTTAGGTGAGGGCATTACATTTGACCAACTTATGACACGTCATACTTAGAGTATCTTTGGAATGGAATAATGAGCCCAAAGTGGATCACCTAAGTTAGGTGGGATGTTATAACCATAGAAGCAAATATCAACAAAAAATAATGATTAATCATGAGTACTCGTGAATTGCTAGGTTTGTCACTTTTTCCCCCAAAACAATCAAGAGTTCCTTAAAAAAAATGCCTACAATGATTTTTTCATGTTTTTCCCCTAATTATCATGAAAATCTCACGATTTAATCACCCAAATCACATATAATCAGGCATTGTACCAATTATTGACCATTTGATAATGATTTTGACTTAAACAAGCAAGTTTTTGGTTTGAAAAGGGTCATCACTTCTGTAATGTCCCATTTTAAATTCTCCTTATTTTGCCTTAAATAAATAACCCTAACTCATAGTAATAATTGCTAAGTTGATTATAAATACTAATTTATCCTAAAAATTATAATTCTAATTATATATACTTCAGATTTAAAGCTTATAACATAGTTTTGAAAATATAAGACTTATTCTCAAGTCGCTGCTGTACTATTTCTCTTAATTTGCAATTTTCTCTCTTTGTATAAATATATTGAAATGTGTCCAAATTCTGCCAAGTTAGGCATTTTCGTCCTTGAACTTGACAAGAGAAAATGTGGATTTCCGTCCTTCAATTTCTACCATGAGGGGTTTTGTCCTCTAAGTTAAATGAACTGCTATTACATGCTCTCTGGGAGTAATTATCAGATAAATAAAAGATGCACTCTTCATATGGTCCCTCCTTCTCCTTGTTTGGTGTCTCTTATATATCTTTTTTTTCCTTCAATAGTCATGATTCTTCACAGGCCCCTTGACTTTTGATTAAATTAAACTTTAATTTTATATTTTATGATTATAGTATACTTTATATATATTAATTTATTATTATTATTATTATTATTATCTCACGTCAAAAAGGAGACATTACAATCCACCCTTCCCAAGATTGCTTGTCCTCCAGCAATCACAAACCAAGATACTCTTAGAATTTCTTCACTTGATTGAATCTTTTTGAAGATATTGGGATCACAAATCAATCTTGGAAATATTATGAATCTCTCTAATGATGCAGCCTATTTCATTAACTGCCCATCTGTTGCTAAGTCTTGTAAAACAACTTTGTCTTGTCTTCAAACAATTTTGCTTGATGGTGCTTGCCTTTCACATTGTTGTTCTCCTATTCCCCCCTTGGGGGTTGGTGGTCTTCCCATGGGGGTTTCTCTAGCCCCCTTTCAGTGGGTGGTGCTCGGATGAAAGTATTACTTGGACCATTGTTCATAGAAGGCGTAAAGGTCACTCCTCTACCTCTTCCTCATCTCGAGACTTGTTAGTCAAGTCTGTTGTTTAGGGTCGAGACCCTTGTTTCTCATTTCTCTTTGGTTCTATGCTTTGGTCAAAAGCATAGCTGGCCTTTGTTGTAGTTTTTTATTTTGCTGGTTGTCTCACCTCTTGTGAGCTCCTTTTGCTTGGCCTTTATGGCTGTTTTGTAACGAGTATGGGCCCTTCCCATCTTTATCTTAATCAAAACAATTTCGCTTGATGATTCATATTGTCTTGCAAAGATTCCCTTATTTTTTGTAACGGAACTCTTATATCCATGAGTTCTTTTCTTTGTGTTTCTAAACGCATTTGAAACTCCTTATTTTTTCCAGATGCCCTTCCATAGTTTTAGATTTGTCATTTTTCCATTCTATAGAATTGGAACATTGCCAACTTTCTAGATTCAATTTAGAAAGATTTTGGTTAATGTTTTCCTTTGAATTTCAATGTCCTTATCCACTTTAATCCTCAAGAAATCACTCGGACTCCACATTATAAATATTAATTTATCCCAAAAATTATGATTCTAATTATATATATTTCAGATTTAAAGCTTATAACATAGTTTTGTAAATATAAAACTTATTCTTGAGTCTCTGCTGTAATATTTCTTTTAATTTGCAATTATCTTTCTTTGTGTAAATGTCTTGAAATGTCCAAATTCTGCCAAGTTAGGATTTTTCATCCTTGAACTTGACAATTTTCGTCCTTCAATTTCTACCATGAGGGGTTTCATCCTCAAGTTAAATGAACTGCTATTACATGCTCTCTAGAAGTAATTATCAGATAATAAAAGATGTATTCTTCGTATGGTCCCTCCTCCTCCTTGTTTGGTGTCTCTTATGTACCTTTTTATTCCTACAATAGTCATGATTCTTCACATGCCCCTTGACTTTTGATTAAATTAAGCTTTAATTTTTAATATATATATATATATCACTTCAAAAAGGGGGTATTACAACTTCATTACCGAGTTCAGCTTGACTCTCCATATTTTATCATCTAATTTGCCATTACCACTGCTTTTATCATCACATTTGCAATTCCTATGACCAAAAGTTTGAATCTGATGGTGCAAATAAAATTTTCATTCCCTTTAAATTTTATATGGCACAAATAACATTTTTGTTCACTTCAAAATTTTATACATTCCCCTTGGAATGCTAGAAGAAATTTGAAAGATCATATTTTAAGTTCTAATTTAAACGAAATAAGTTATATGTGATTTATCTTTTAAATAAATTTAAAATAAAATAAATAATTAAAATTTTATATTTTTAATAGATTCACTATGTAATAATATAGAATAAAATATTTATATTCTATTAAATATTAATAAAGCTTCCATTTGAATTATGTATATTTAATTTTTATATAAGAAATTGTACATAAAAATTAATTATATTTTTGCTTTTACAAATTATGAGTGTGTGTCTATATATATATATACAGCCATACCAGCTGTACCATACCAGGGGAAAAAATATTTGTCATATTTTGAACACAAACTTCATACCTGTACCCAAACATGAACCAAGAATTAGGGTTTTTGACATGTTTCTTACATTTTTGGGACGCATTTTGCTTCTCCATTTTCACATTTGTTTGGCTCTTGCAATTTCAACAACTTTGCATCCTCGTGCCCATGCATTCAGCAACTTCACAGGCTCCTACCCAACTTCAACATTTTCAGCTCCTCAGATTTCTACTGCAGAGCAAACTCCAACCACTAGTTTTCTGGCTTTGTTATTTAGCAGTTTCTACTTATTTTAGGGGTGGCATTTGTTTCAGTATCTTAGCTGGTGGATCAGTAACACGGCAAAAGAGAATCTAGGGCTCTCTTTTTACCTCTATAAAAGTAGTTAGACAAAAATCTATATATTTAGAGATGGGGAAATTCCTTTTATCAGATCCAGTACAGTTTTACTTTCAAATATGCAAGCTGTCATGTTTATGATCTCACTTTCAAAAGCCCTGACCAAGTGGATATTTTGAATGCTTAAGCACATGCTTTCAACTAAAAGTCAAGGTAGTTTAAGTCACCAAAGTTGGCAGACATTATTTGATCCAATTCCATTATATGACAGGTTCTCTACTTCAACGCTTGAGCACTATAACAGCTGCATAACATGTCCAAATTTAAAGAAATAGAAAACAATTAACCTTAATAATGTTGTACCACCCTTGGTTATGTAACTAAAATTTTTCAAGTCTGTCCATGTGATTTGCTCATCTAAAAAACAAGCAATCAGTCCCTTTCTTGGGTTGTTATAGATATGTACCTGCACCTATGTGTTGTAATAAACATATTGAAGCGTAAACTAACTAGTATAGATATCTTAAATACATCTATCTAAAAAATGCCATGAGATCTCAATATTGAGTTATTATATTTACTTTATTTTTATTATTTTTTATTATTTGAAGAGGTATTTTTATTTAAGTAAAGTAATTTTATTTACAGTAGAATATAGTTTATTTTACTTTAGAACTATTTAAGAAAAAAAAAATTCAGGAATCGGGTAGCCCCCCTATAAACTGCAGTGCACCTGGGAAACTTTTTCACCTGACTAGTGACACTAGCACGACACGCCCTCCAGTACCACAGGGACGAAGAGGAGACTAGACATCATGAACTCTTGCCTGCAACAGAATGCTTTATGCAATCGAGCTAGGCCCGCCGCCCCAAGAATTATTTTATTTTATTTACATTATCTAATTTATTTTTATTTGATGAGCTATTTTTAATTCTCTAAGAGTTACTTTATTTGTTGAAAAGTTATTTTATTTTATTTATTGAAGAGTTATTTTATTTGCTTAAGAGTTTTTTTATAGTTATTGTATTTACTTAAGAGTTATTTTATATTACTTTAGAATTATTTAAGAATTATTTTATTTTTAATTTACTAAAAGAGTTATTTTATACTTATAGTTTTCTTTAAAATATATGTCAGCTCTTTAATAGTTTTTGTTGACACGCTCATTGCATTATGCTCCATCCCTTGCTGCCAACGTAATTATGCCTCTCAATATAATTAACAAGGAATAAGTTTTGAGATTTTTTTAATTATTGTACATGTCTGTTCATCAATTGAGCTTGTTGACTTGTCTATACTCTATAATTTATCTGCTAAACTCTCATTTTATTTGCTCTCTATATCTCTATGTTGTTCAAATGGTTTTAAATAATAAAAATAGCAGGTTTTTCTTTCTTTTATTTTACATTCCTATACATTTTCTGAAAATATGATTTTTTCCCAGTTAAATCCCGATATATTGAAAAGATCTTAATATTTTCGTTTGCCATTTTTTTCCCCAAAGACTTTTGCTGCCATGTTAGGAAGGATTTTAGGGCATAGTAGTTACATCCTATTTTTAGCATGTTGACCATCATAAAGGGTCGCGTTGGATTTTAGGCCTTAGATTTGGGCACCATATTTAGCTCATGAAATCTAGGGCCATGGTTTTGTAAAACCACATATGGTTTGTGGTTTGGGCTTGCTCTATTTATTCGATGCTTGGGATGGAGATTGTATCACTTGTTTTCCAAGAAGGTTATGCAATTGGAACATCTCCAAATTTAGTGTCAATCTCTTGTTAAGAATTAGGGCCTATTATTGTATTGTAAATAGGTTGTTGCTATAAATATAATTGATTCGAGTTATGGAGGAGAGGTTTTTTTCCTAAAAGGGTTTTCCTAGGATATATGTTGTGCTTGTCTTTGTGATTATAAGATCTATAAAATATTTCTTCTCTAGAAATTGTTTAGCTCATATCTTCTTTGCATTCTCTCCTTGTAGATTAGTGTAGGCAGTATTTTCACTATCTAGCTTCCTTTCGTTTTTATTGATGGAGGTAACTCTAATTTGTATGCCATGTTGTCAATCTTCAATAAAATCCAATAAGGACCATAATATTGGGGTGAGAACTTGTTATCCTTCTTTTTTGGCTTCCTTAGAATTTTATTATATGAATGCAACCTTAGAAAAACCATTCTCCCACTTCAAGGTTATTTTCAATCTACTATTGATCAGCTTGTTGCCATTCAATATAGTGTCGTGGAGAGATTCACCTTGAGACCAAAAAGTACTTGTTTTCAATGTTGAGTTTGATATTCCACGATGCAAACTCCTAGTGCCGATGGTGAAGTCACTAGAGAAAATGATTTTCCTCAAAACATGTTGAACCTTTCTTGAGCAACTTTTGCATTTGATGAGAACTTACCATTTGTAAATGCTTACCATCAAACTTGCAAATATCCATAGTTGGAAAGAAGTTCCTAGAGCTTGTGGTAGAACTAGTTTGGTGTTGATCTTGAGTTAGATTTGAATCATATAAAAATAAAGAATCCACATTTCCCCAAGAAGATGGACTTACTTCTAAGTCTCATAATATGAATCCACCCTTAGGGAATCCATAAAACCCTTTGAAAAGATTGGTTGAAGATGTCAGATCAGAGTTCATTGATATCTTATTTCGTATATATCCCTTGCAACTCCTTTTTTTTCAAGCCTACTAGATTTGCCTTGACCTTGGTGGTTGTTGCATTTAAACTAGCTTCAAAATTTTGGGACACCATCTCTTTTATTATCAAACCCTCTTTGTCCAAAGAATTTCCCTAGTGTGATGGATTCCTTCCCTTGCTTCTTATTGAAGCCCCCACCATAGTTTGAAGACTTCGCAAGTACTCTACAAGACTCACCAAACTCCCACGTCTCTGAGTTGGCCAAGACGAGTCGACTAGACTCCCACACCAAGTTTGGTTGAGTCTTGGAAAGTACTCGTCTAAGTCCTGCTCCAAGACTCCCGAGTCTTAGGCTTGGACTCCCAAGTCTTGAGCTGAGACTCTTCTAGCACCTGAACATAACATAGTGACTGAAATTTCAAATTTTGAGAGTTTGAGGATCATATGACGTTTAATGTTTGAATTATGAAAAATTGATTGTCAAACTAGACTTTTATGTTCTCTAAATGCATTGATTTCTTTTTATTGTGTAATTATGAGGTTTTTTCTTGCCGAGTCCCAAGTCCAAGTTAAAATTTTCGGCTACCAAGTCTGAGTCTCCAAACTATGGCCCCCCACCATGATGTCGTTAGACTAATTTTGCAACAAATTATTCAAAACAAATACAAAAATGTTGAAATTTTGGCTATGACTTACTTGAGTCCAATCCTTGCTTTAGTAGAAAAATTCCCAAAAAATCAATGGTTTACACTGTTGGAAGCAAATTTGGTAAAAAATCTAATTTCACAATAAATCCTTCAAAAACAATTCAAATTTCTTGAAGTCTAGATTGTATTTTTTTTAATGTGTCCTGGATCATCCCTCCATATTTTACACAGAAAAAATGCAACTATAAGAAAGATATGTGCTTGACAACACAATCTCCTAAACTGAAAAAATTTGCCCTTTTTCTTCTTTCAAGATGCCAAGGACATGCTCTGGTACCACTTGTAATGAAATTGCATAGCACAAGAGAAGAATATAAAAGATAATAAGATGCAAATATTTTATTATAATAAACCACTTCGAGGGGGCAATCTCCAAGAGTCTTACAATAAGGACAGACCTTGCAATACAATGTTCAACAGTACTCACTACCTCTCATTTATAGGCATCATTGGGCAATAGTAATCCCCTAATCCCAATGAGGCCGGCCTAACTTCTAATAAATATAATTAAGAACTAATAAATGACTAAAATAGGGAATATGTAAGTTTGGTCATCACATATCCCCATACATCCAATGGGTTAAGGTGTAGTAGTAAAGTTCATTTATTTGCTATTATCAATGTGTTGTCTTAGACTACCCTTTTGCAAAGATCAAAGCCACCTAGTGCAATATAGAGCAGATCCACAATCACAAACTCAAGCCACACAAGTTAAGCGCTCATCTCTGACTCTATACCCTGTATGTACTTATGTTTTATATGTTTGAACGTTGTAGTTAGATTACTGTTAACCCTTGCTTTGCTTAGCAATTAAGGAAGCCTTAGTCTAACCATAGACATTTTGGTGAACACCAAAAATAGATCCTTCAATGACTTTCAGATATAGGTCTATTTATTCCACTTTCCTCCATCCAGGATTCTAATCCCAACCTACCAACAATCAACATGTCATACTGTTCATCTTTGAAGACTACAGACACTTCTACTTGTTAGATTTTTTACCTTGAGCTGCTCGGTTAGTGTTCTCACAGTGATGGCACAACAGTGTCAGCAACAGGTCCAGACCCATGTGCAGCAAAGAGATCAGCATAGAGTGTTCTTTGAAATTAGCACCCAATTAATTATATAAGACTTGAGTGATTTGTGGATGTAACTTAAGTCTCAACTATTTTGATTAGGAGATATTAATTGTTGGACTAGATTGACTGATTGGCTAGACTAGCTGATTGTTCAATCACACTTAGTGTCACTCCAGTGAGTTGTACGCTTAACTTGGAGTTTTACTTGACACTCATCTAGTTTCTCTTAGTTAGATTCATAACACACTGATCTATTTAAAGGGCACACATATTCTAATTTTAATCAGGATGCATATAGAGACCCTTTTCTAAAATTCCATTCTCATTCAGTGCATTTCTTTTAAAATTTAATGAGAAGACAGTTGCAGATTTGAGACTTCAATACCATGCATTCGTTGTTCATATTTTCAGCAGTAGGTGTTTTAGGTTGGTGTATTCAGATTTTATTATTTTCATTGAAAATTTCATGTTTAAGCTACCTTGTTTTAGGATTAAATTTTCTTAGTACAGAATCTGTTTGCCATGGCCTGAAAACTAACACGAGTAATATCCCCAAACAACATCCTGACAGCTCTTGACATCATACTATGGACAAAGTTGATGCTTTATCCAACTCAATCAGTGACTTAGATGAAAGCCGCTCTCACTAACTACTACATGCCATTGGATTACGGACTATGTTCATTTTCTTATATAATTATGCCAAGGATCATATCAACAACATACTGAAACAAGAATGTGGCTTTCTCATGCAACAAGCCATTTCAAAACCCCAAAAATAAACCTAACAAAGCCATTTCAACTACAGTTGAAACTGTTACAACCACAGATCTATATCTGTACAACATTGCACAATCCCAAATCTGAACCCCAAACAACTCGATTGCAGTAAAAAATGTCACCTATACCTAATCAACATCACCTAGTCCCTTCCTGCTTTCAAGCATCTCTGACACATTTAACCAGGTCAAACAGGTCGCCCATCCATCATTTTAGGTGTTTGGAAGGATATAAGTAGGTAACTACAATCAGCCATTCATATCATTTGAAACTTGAGAGTTACAGTTCTGCTCTGTTATGCATACTCTTGGTTATGATCCAAAGAATGGGACTCCTGACAAGATAGACAAGTTGTCACTTCTCCCTTGTTGATAGGAATAACTATATACAAAAGATTGCCACTTCTAGAAAATTCCTACAAGACCTTGAACTCATTTGGCCAACGAAGAGGGGGACTGACATGCTAAAACAAAGCTAGCTTAGTTTATCTTTCTAAGGTTCCTTTATTTGCTATTATCTATGTATTTGCATGTATTGTACTAACCTTTTGCAAGGATAAAAGCCACCCAATGCATCACAGAGGAGTTGCACCATAATGGACTCATGCCATTTAAGTCATAGGCTCGAACTCTACCTCTATATACTATTGATACTTATGCTTTATATTTTTTTTATATTGTAGTTGGATTTGTTTTATTCCTCACTTTGCTTAGAAATCAAAGAAACCTTGGCTTAAATGCATGCACGATTTATAAAATGTCTCCTTTTTTAGAGAACATTGAGCTGTATGAAGAAGATCAACAATAGTGTTACTAAAACTATGAGAATCAGCTGAGGTGGTCACAACAAGGATGAAAATGGGTTTGTGCATCAGTGTTAGCAAAGTTTAGGACCTTAGAAACAATCTTTATAAAAAGGAGGACAACAATAAGGTTGTGATTGAACTTAGCTCAATCATTGCAGTCATCACACTTCGATAATTAAAGTCCCTAAAGAATTCAAGTCAATTGGCAGCCAACAAGAGGGACTATCACCAATTAAAGGATCAATTTGTGAATTAAGAAGACCAAGGCCAAAAGAAGATAACAATTAGAAATCTACCCTCAAGTGCAAGCAAGCAGATCTCAACACACGAGATGGACAAGCAACTTGGGGAAACTTAATTGGGTTTTATATTGAATGTAAAAGATGAAATTTATATATGTTTCGTTATAGTCTTATCATAAACCCATTGAGAATTAGTTGAGATGGTCAAAACAAGGACAGAAATAGGTTTGTGCATGATTTTTAGCGAAGTTTTGGACCTTGGACACAATCTTTATAAAAAGCGAGGGAAACAATAAGTTTGTAATTGTAACTTAGCTCAATGATTGTGGTCATCACACTTTGGTAATTACTGTCCCTAATGAATTCAAATCAATTGGCAGCCAACAAGAGGGATTACCACCAGTTAAGGCTCAGTTTGTGAATTAATAAGACCAAGGCCAAGAGATGATAACAATTAGAAAACTACCCTGAAGTGCAAGCAAGCAGATCTCAACACACAAGATGGACAAGCAACTTTGGAAAAAATGAATTGGGTTTTTTGTTGAATGTAAAAGATGAAGTTTAGAATAAGTTTCTTTATAATCTTCTCAGAAGCCCATTGAGGTAACTGGTATTTGGAAAAACAATGTTAACAAACTAGAATATTCCTAGCTTGAAATTTAAATCTCCAACTAATATTCTGAAAACAGGAATTGAACTAAATATTTGCAATATAAATTTTGGAAATGTTGAACAGAAGGAATGATTAACTTCCACTCTAAGATGAAATAAAAGCATGCTCTAATTACCAGCAATAACTAGAACAGTCAAATTCTATGAACCACTTCTGTTAGCAAAGCATTTATTTGATAATGATTGCTTAAGGAGTAGACTCGTGAGAAATAGAAATTTACACCATCCATGATAAAGAATAGACAGGTGTGAACTAAGCAACACATGGCACTAACAAAGAAAGATCTGCATGACAAGTGAAAAATTCATACATGAAGCTGACTGGGTATAGAGATGAATTTTGAGTTATTGGTGCCTACTGAGTATGGTATATACAGCTCACTACGGTATTAGAGAATACAGAATATAGACGTGATATTAAGAATACAATATTAGGGCAAGTAGCTAATAAATCTGAAGAAGATAGAATGTAAAAGAAATCGATATATTCGAGAGCACCTTTCCTTGTATTATTGATGACTCATGGATTGATAATAAATAGTTCAGTTGAGAAGCATATATTGTATTATACATTGAATGCGAATATAAGTTATAATATATAAAGTACAGTGCCCCTTTCCAATTTTGTGCAATGTAAGATTAGCAAATGGTTGTCTCTGCTTAAAGAAAGAACCTCTACACTCATCTAGCATTCAGCTATTCACTTTCGTACCATCAACTCCAAATTGTGAATACAAACAATCTTCAAAGTATATAGCGTTGGACCAACCAAATAAGACAATTTTCATAAAAAATATTCCTATATTATTTACTGAATGTGTATTGTGCTTCATTCTTCTTAGATAATCTATAGCCTTGTTATAGCTTTGTATCTTTGTTTCTTGTATTCTATCTTCATAGAATAAACTTATTATTCTTTTGTTTCTCCTACAAACCCTTAATGTCTTATTCTCATCACCCAGAATAAGCATGTGCATAAGTAATTTCCATATGCATCAAATAGCAAAAGGAGGAGGGGCATCAACGAGAGATGTTAATAAAATTCCTTTGTTGTTGTTCTAATAGAGGAGAGGACTAAGTGAGAGATTAATCACTTACAAAGAAATGTGGACTTATGTATTCTTAAGGTAAGAATAAGACTGCGTGGGTGAAGGAAATGCAAATCCCATGAATTATGTTCATTTTATTGATGGAATCTCAGAAACACATACGTTCATAAATGTATGATGACATATGAAGTTCTTAAGAATAATATTATATGATTGGAGGAAAAGGAAAAGGAAAAAGAATATAAAACCTGTCAAAAAGGATATCATTTGCAAGATAAATGATATGCAACTGCCTGTCGGCATCATGGAGGGCCATGACCCGATCTTTGAGTGCCTCGGCTAGAGCAGGTGCAAAGGGAGACCTCTGCATAAACCATATTTTTGCACCCTTAATGGACTCCTTTGTCCCACTCAGATTGTTGAGAACATTATACAGCTCTGCGTCCACGTCAGAGGGAAGCGGCCCGGACAAACCCTTGAATGACTTTCTGCTGCTATGTGAATCATAATCATAATCCGCTCCCCAACTCTGAGACTGAGACTGAGACTGAGTAAAATGTTGTGGTGGTTGAGAATGCTGCTGGTCACCAGCATAGAAAGTAGAGGAAAAGGGAGTGGGGGCAGAGGCAGAGGCAGAGTGGTGCAACTGCATAGAGGCAGCTGCTGCAGGTGGAGGAGGAGGAGGCAGCAGAATCCCCTGGCGAGTGCAGAGCCAGAGCTTGTATCTGTAGTAGGCATGCCCTTCCGCCCCGAAGAGGAAGTTGTAAGCAGGGTTATCCTGCTGTTTATCTCTGATCATTTTTTCGAAGTCGGGCCCATTCTTGGCGGCATATTCGGCCAATTTGTCGATGCGCTTCTGCAAATCAGCATCACTAGGAGGCGGAACATGCGGTGGAGCAGGCTCCCAGGGGCTGAACAAGCCCTGAGGCTGAGCCTGCGCTTGTGGCTGGGGCTGGGGTTGTCCCTGGGGCATTCCCGTGCCTAAACCCATGCCCATGCCCATGCTCATCGCTCCCATGCCTATTCCCATTCCCATCCCCATACCCATACCCATGCCCAGCCCTACCCCCATGGGGGCGGCCGCCGCAGAAGCAGCAGGAGGAATGTGATGCTGTGGGTGTTGATGGTAAGGGAGAATCTGGTGATGATAAGGAGGGAATTGCATTGGCATGGAAGGATGTTGAAGAGGATGGGCGTGCTGAGGGAGGAAGGGTACCTGAGAATGAGGCACACCTGCACCTGCCCCTGCCCCTGCCAATTGCTGGAACCCCACGAATTGCTGCTGGGCATGGACATGAGCTTGCTGCTGTTGTTGCTGTTGCTGCTGAGCAAAGGCTGCGGCCGCGGCCGCTGCAGCATAGTCATGAGGCTGTCGATCCATTGCTCGCAACAAGAAATGGCGCTGTTGAACAAAGATATCAACTCTTTGCCCTCCTGGATAAAGTTATCCAACTCACTTCCGCAATCGAATCAAGATGGAGCCATTATGTTTACCCCCTTCTGAACACCCCTTCGCCTTTGAATCCCAATAGGTGAGAGCTTCGTGCTCTAATTTTATTTTATTTTCTTTTAAAATATCTAATTTAACTTGTAATCTGTAATGAATACAATTCTAATTAATATAAATATCATCAATCTTTGTATGGATACTTAAAATTGTTTGAAAATGGATATTTCGATGCTAGACCGCTACCCTATCAAAACTAATATTTTGATCAAAGAAGCTAAGAACATGGAGAATGTAGAAAGGAGAATTTATATAAATTAAATACTAAATTGCTGAAAATCAAAAATTGCATGGAATATATTAAAACATTAAGAATAATTAATAAAGATTTGTCTCCAATAAATCTAATATGAATTTATTGGAAAAAAAATTGTGGAAGGTTGTAAGTCTCTTTTTAGATTATTGGTAAGAAATATGCCTTTGACAAAGGAGATATGAAAATGACTTACAAGATAATCTACTAACAAAAGAATTTCAAAAGGAGCTTGATAACTAACAATTAATTAATGATCTTGGGGAGATCAAACATAATTTGAGATCCTCGCAAAACATAAAATTCCAAGTATAATTTGAATAAAAGCCAAGATGAATTGGCTTAGAGAGAAAGATAAAGGTTCTACTTCTTTAATATGCTTAAAGGTAAGAATAAAAAGGAGATAATTGATCATATTATGGTTCATGATTTCCACTACAGTAAGAATGGTGATATTAAGCTTTTAAAATTTTCTATAAAAAATTAGTTATTGTCGAGGACCACACAAATGTTTGTAAGATAGTTATACCAAAGAAAATTAATATGGAGGCATCCATCCTTA
>VDFB02361348.1:0-47797 GCA_007258455.2 Sequoia sempervirens | reverse complement strand
GTATGGTAGGTCTTAATCTTCTTCTTACTATTGTCCAAAGGTAGTAGACTAGGTTGTAAATTCCATTTAGAAGCACTTACAATGCATAACCTTTCCAACTCCAAGAAATAAGAGAAGGACTGAAGAGAAGATAAAGAGTTTTAGGATTTCTAAAGAGACCAATATTTTGCAAGAAGGTGAGTTCATGTCACATCACGTTCACTAAAATATGGAGGGAATTTTATACCCTCAAGATAATGAGGTATCAAGGAGAAAATAGTCTCTCCACTACCTCAATTGACATGACTCAAGTGAACTATAAATGGAGGAAATTGAATTTTAACAAAGTACCTAAATTGTCCAAACCTTTCAAACATCAAAAGTTGAAAGTGTAGGACACATAGGTCTTTTAGATAGTTCAAAAAGCTCTCTTTCTAGGAGGACAACACAACTATTGGATGTAACACACTACTTTGGTGTCCTATATAGATAGAAAATAGGATTTTGTCATAAAAAATGTAAAATGTTGTGCACATATTTACATATGTGAAAGGAGATGTAGAATATGAACGCATAGAATTAAAGGTACTAAAAAAAGTTGCTAAATGGAAATGAAAGGAAAATGATAGGAAAAGGTTTCAAATTTCATCAAAATAATTTGATGAAGTTCAAGCTTGCTTCAAAAATGTTCTTCCACCTACACGTACACACATAAGACCAAAGAGAAATGTTCTGGTTGTTGTTTAGAATTTTTTCTTAGTCAAACCTTTCTATTGGTGTTTCTGCCTCCACATACAACCTTAGACAAGATAATAATGATAATAAACATGAAAAAGATAAAGAAAACCATATGCTAATCAAAGACATAGATAAAGTGCTCAAGAAAGGTTCTTTAAGAGTCACCTTGTTCAAGCACCAAAAGCAAGGTGTGTTGGTGAAAAAAAGGAGCAATAAGAACCTCCAAGATGATAGTGGTTTTCTTTCAAGATGAACTCATGCTACAACAAAAAAGTTTCCTATGAAAGTCGTGGATGAGATCTTGCAAGATGTGTGTGTAGAAAGATGGAGAAATCTTGTGAAGTGTTGTAGAATGGTGAAGAAAGAGCTATGTTTTTCCAAGAGAGCTAGAAAGAAAGAATGAATAATTGATGCATGAAGAAGAAGATTGAATTCTAGCCTTTGCAAAAGAGAGGGAATTTTTGGTTCAAATAACCAACCCGAGCAATTCTCAATGTGGTTGTAGGTTGGCAGAGGTGGTACATTGCCAAAATATGACAGGTGTTTCAAGTATGAGTATTTGGTGTTGACATTGATGTCAGCGGGCTTATGTTTGTGTTGTCATTAATTTCAATTGGTTCTGTTGGTGATTGATTGAAAATTTGTGATGATGCTTTGATTAGTTTCATTATATTGTCATTAGTAAGTGTTACTAGTGTCAACCCCTAGTGTTGTTTTGATAAGCATGTGTATGGTTGAGTTGCTAGGTTGGTTTGGTTGTGATGAGAAGGTGTTCTAGATGATGAGAACATGTTTGTGGTGCTTGGTTTCTAAGTGCTTTTGAGAAAATTTGAATAAAAGAGGAAACAATGTGTTGCAGAGGTGTTCTAGCATACAAAGTGGTGTTCTAGTTTTTCTCTGCATTTATACTTTGTTGAAGATCTACTTGTGCAATTCAAATATGTTGATCAGAGGTGTTTGTAGATGTTACATCTATATTTTCTTGGTTTGGATAACTGTGTAGAATAGTGGTGTCTGGGAGAAATGGTTTTGCTTTGTATTTCTCCATAGTTTGGTTTCTAGCCTTGTGATTATGGAAGTGTGCTGATAAGGTTCATATCTACCTTTGGTTGAAGTTGTTCATGGTTTGGTGCTCTACAATTTGATTTCTTGAGTTATAGTATGTGGAAGGTTAATTGGGTGTATAGGATGAGTTTGTTCTTCAGGTGAAAGTTATTGTGAAGGAATTTTTTGTATTTTAGGGTGTTTGTGGAATATTCTAGATCGTGTTCATGTGTTGTGTATGGCTCACAATTTGTCTTTGGATCAAAGGAAGTGTGTAATTAATTGTTTAATGGTTTTTACATAAGTTCGACTGACCTTGGATGTTTACACTAATTATGGATTTGCTTCAATGATTGTGGAAGCATGGCATGGTGTGTATGAGTGGATTTAGGTCCAAGTTAAGGTGTGATGTGTTTTTCCTTCATTCCTTTCCATTGCGGGAATGTTTTGGTGTTGACCTAATTTGAATTGTCATGGTTGAGGTGCATAGCTGACCATAGAGAATGTTTTCAAGGTTGAAGAAGGTATAAATAAGTGTTGTGTTGATGGAGGATTGGTATGTAGTGTGTGTGATGTGAATTATAGAGGTGTGAAGTATGAATTTTTGAAGTGCAGTGTGAGCTTTAATGAGTTAGACTACTAGAAGCAATGAGTAGAAGGTGTCTACAATCTTCAAAAAGGCTATGAATGTGTTGGTAATGTTGTGGTGGAATTGTCTATTGCATTGAGATGAATTTATCATTGTAACAATATGCTTTTCTTCTTCTTTATAATCTAGTAGTAAGCCATTGGTAGTGAGCACTTCTTTCTTTTGGGCAGTGAGCCCTTTGATAGTGAGCCTATTATATTTAGTGTTGCAATTACTTTATATTATGAGCTAATCTTCACCTTGGTTTTTCCCTTCTTGGGTTTTCTACGTAAATATAGTGTTCTATTGTGCATGGTGTTGGTTTGTTTCAATTTTTGTTATTTTCTTTCATGCTAAATCATTCTAACAAATTAAAGGTTATTGAAGTTGTTTTGGATCTAAATGTTAATGAGGGTTTTGATGTTTTAATGTACAAATGATTCATGCCCCCCCTCTTAGTTGTCTTGTGCATTCAACAATAGGTGTAAGATCTCAACGACCACCTTAGTCACAGACTTTTGTGAGATGCTAGCATAGCTTGCAAATGCCTTCATGACACACATTGGTCTGTGGGAAAATCAGACTCAATAGTCGAGGAATTGGGCATGGTAGATGGTGGAAATGGTTTTAAGTTGAGGGAGAGCATAATTATCTTAGTTTATCTAAAGAGGAAAGGGTGTGTAGTGTAAAATGCATAAGATACAATTTACAATAGGGTAAAAGTACAAACTTGTGTCACACTTTCGACCAACTTATCAACACAAGTGAATTTTAGTATTTATAACTAAAAATCAATTTTGGTCAAACATATGATCTAGTAAAATTCATTCTAGATAATTTAAATATGCTCACAACTTTTCCAACAAAAATTGTTGGCTAAATGCATATGTAGCACCACTTTGACGACAATTTACTAAAAAAATGAAATTATTTAAAAAAATTAATGTTTCAACAACTCCTACTCATATAAATAACTTTTTTTTTAAATGTAAAAATTACCCTTTTGTAGATCCATAAGTGTAGTTTTCAAATATATATTTATTTTAATAGTCCAAATATTGTTTATATTTTATTTTTACTTTTTAGTAAAAGTAGTTTATCAACACAAAAATATTATGTCGATTACCATGTCAAGAAAAATAGCAAAAAATATTTTAAATTTTTTTTAAAATATGATGCCCTAGATAACAAAATTGAGATTAAGATAGTATAATTTGTTTTATGTTTTAAATAAATATTTAATATAAAGGTTGGCGTCAAGTGGAAACGATCATTTTTTGATACACACATTTAAATATTTATTTAAAAATATACATTTATTAAAATCGTGAAAAAAAATTATCCATGCCCTAAAGTTTCAAGTTGTAAATATACACAAAAAAATTGAAGGTAAAAAAAGAAAATTTACTATATATAAAGCTTGATGTCTCATGCAATGTTGTTTTTTAGCATTTTATCAACAACTAAATTATAGTGTTAATTTATAAAAAACTATATATTCGAATAGTTTTTTAATTTTTTCAAAAAAATACAAACATAAAATATACTAAAAAATACACATTTTATTAGTTTACATCATTTCAAAATTCAAAAAATATATGCCACTTTCTAGTGATTCAAGTTTAAAAGTTAGATCAATGTTGGCCATTTCCTTTAAAATGGGTGACACAACTTTGTACTTTTACCTGACATTACATATAAAAAATATTATTGTTGGTGATTGAGCTTAGTTATCTCATGTGTGGGGACATACCATTTTATGAAGGCATCCCTGATTTTATTTTTATACATAATAATGATTTGTTTTTTATTAGAGGTAAAGAAGGTTTTGAAGGGCCCCTGAAACCCTTTACAAAAAGGAAAGTTGTATCAAAAGATAGCTAAACAAAACAAACAACAAAAAAACATTAGAAAGACAGCTTCCAAAAAGGATGAACAAAAAAAAAAACTACATATTCTTTAGAATATTAGCAGCTTCCATGTCACTCTCAATTATCTTCTGATGTGCATCCATAACTTCAAAAATCTCTTTGACAGGGACCCCAACTTGCATCTTAGTCTTGTTGCAAGTTCTAGCATCGAGCCCCAAAACATTTACCTCTTTAACCAAAACATCCTGCGAACCAACAACCTCATCAATCAAAGCTTCCTCCACCACCTTCCTTTCCCCAACAACTTCTTTATCACCAAGAGCTCCCTCCATCCATTTCTTAGCCTTCTCATTGAGAATAGTAAGGCCCTTAGCCCTGTTCCTCATAACATTTTTTGTGACTTCAACAACCTTATCCAACTTCATGTTAACCTAATCCATCTACACTTCCAAATTCATAATTCTTTGTTCAAAAATATGCTTTAGCTTAAGCATCTCCTCAACAACAATCTTTAAGGCATCATACAGCTGGTCGACTTGAGTCTATACATAAGACTGGGAAGATTCCCCAACTTTTCTCATAGCCCCCTGAACCCTCACATTAGTCATATTAAGCTCATAAAAAAACCATTTGAATAATTCAAATAGGGAAATAGAACCCTCCTTGGCCAGAACCAAAATAATAGGCAGATCCTCTTGACTAATATTAAACACATCCATAGCCTTAGCTTCACCCTCCTAGGAGATACTATTTATTTCTTGGCTCTCACAAACCTCCTTACCTTTAGCTCCAACCATCGACATCTAAACTTTATGAAGAGAGCTCGCAATGTCCTTACCCACCGTCCTCCTATTTTGCTTTTCCATCCCCTCATCAGGGGTTTCCATAGCATCCTGCCCATCACCAAACTTCAGAGAAGAAATAGTAGGCTCGTCCTACATAGGGCTACCACACCTCTTAGCCATCTTCTTTTTGCTACCTTCCTTCAAACCCTTATTTCTCTTAGACCTCAAAATAGGGGGCATAGGAGTCAAATCCTCTACAACATCAATCATTTCTTTCAATATGGTAGAGGGAGGAACAGGCCTAGTTTTACAAGGTTTATCACCAACCCCTTCCTCACTACAAGTCTCGTAATCCCTTGGGTCAAGAACAAAATAACCTTCACCACTCTTACTCAGACTAGGGGGCTACGAATACACTTCCATAGAGGCTTGAGAGTCAAGAACATAGTCCACATCCTCTTCCAACTCATATTACTCCTCCCAAACCTCTTTCTTCTATTTCCCTTTCTGACTCACTAGTTCCTCCTATGACAGTCTCATATTCCATGGCCGGTTTCTTTTTATTACCTTTAGGAGCCCTTTTAGGCTGCTTAGGAATCACAAAAGCCTTTTCATAATCCGTTATTAGAAGAATTAAACCAACATGTAGCACATGATTTTCTTTTATGATCCTTAAGACCACTCCCCAGAGAAGCCAAGAGATAGAAAGCAAAGGAAACTTTCTTCTTATGAAGAAAGTGATTCAACAGAACAAAATGAAGACCATTTATAGTAGAGAACCAACCTTTTAAGGTTATGTACCTCATCAATTCTTCAACAACATCTTCCCATAGAGCTTTGATTGAACTGCACTGGTATCCACCACTTTTAGCACGCCTGATATTTAGTTCTTCATTCCCTTTAAAGAAAATATACATAGTAGCATTAGATTCTTTCTTATCTCTATACACCTTTCTACCCTTCATGGAAAGACCAGTAATGTTCGCTATGAAATCCTCATTGCTATCAAATTTAGTACCACCCAACTTCAAAACCCTATTATTACATCCCTTAACAAACAAAGTTGTAGCCTGTAGATCATTACCATGGAGCTGCTTCAAGTATGGCGTATGCAAACTTTCCCACACTTTAGTCTTATTTTTCAAGGTGTCATAGGAGAAAGGCTCCACCCTGTTTCTATCACCGCCCATGATCACAAACTTAGTGAAACCCAAGAGCTTGATAAATTTATAGATAATTAAGAGAAGCTTTGAGAATGAAGGCCAAAAAATACCCACAATCCGTGTGACAACAACATAGTGGCAGAGGGTCATTATTAGCCTTGAATGTCGCACCATACGAAGATTACTCAAATTACTGTAAGCCCAAGCACAATCCAACTCACGATCACTCCAAACAATAATCTTTCACGTGAACAAGGTCATGTGAGCATAGATCATGATGAAGTCACCATCCAACTCAACATCTTTGGTAATCATTGTTAAGACAAGCCATAGCCTCAATAGGAAGGGGATCATCCACATCCCAAAACCTATAGCCTCTAACACCAAAATTAGTAAAGACATCTACAAGACCATTGTCTTCCCTAACAATGTGAGAAATATAAAATTCATCAAAAGAATTTAGAATTTCAATAACATCCAAAATTAGGGATTCAACACTCCAAGAGGGGACATAAGACTTCTTCAAATTATTGATAATATCTAGAGAGTCTCCCTCAAGACACACCTTCCTAAAGCCTTTAGATTGAGCTATCTTCAAACCATGATAGGTTGCAGATAATAATAATAATGATTTGTTAGTGTATATATCTAGGACATTAAATAACTATGTGATGTAATTATATAATTCATTTATATGTAATGTCTATGGGCTACAATTATGGTAAAACATGTAGGCTACATTCTAAATAGTTATGGCCTTGGAGATAGTCTTATATCAACAAGAACATGATCCAAAAGATGTTTAATAAAAAATGATAACAAGCACAAGAATTCATTTGTGACATAAGGATTGACAACTCCTCATGGGTCAAATGTTTTGGTAAGTGTTGAAAAAATATGATATTTGACACATCTATGCATTTATATACAACAAATGATATGGTCATCCTCCATAATGAGATAATATTATATTGATAGACCACATCAGCTGTGTGTAGTGTGTATACATATACCAAGTATACAAACTATAATATTTGTTTGTTTAGAGCACATTTTGACATTATTATTAAAAGTCATAGTTGCTTGTAGTGTCTAATTGTACAATATAATTTATTAATAAGAGCTGTAAACTACAATCATGATATTTATGTATTTTTATGTTTTATAATCCACATTATGCTTTTCTTTTGAATGTCGTTATCAACCTTTTCATACAGTGTTTGTATATTATGTAGGATATTACAATTGTATATAAGTGGATTGTGATGATAAATGAGAATAAAAAATTCAATTGCATTCAAGAGATGATGATGCATCCAACAAAGATAAGTCTACGCTTTCTTTTAATTTTTAAAATTAATATATTTTAGGTAGCTTTTTACATAATATATTTATATTTTGACCAACTATAATGTTATTGGAAAGAAACATGCACTAAAAAGATAATTATCAAATGATCCTTTTTGTGGTTAATACTAAAATTTGGTATTTCTACAAGTAATCATGAATACATTACATTATAAGGAACTATAACAAGATATTGTAAATTACCAATTTACTTGGTTGATTAGTTGCAAAGTCTAAATTTAGTATATGTCTAAGCTTAATGAAATCATGCAAAATGGTAATTTTTTCCTATCTCTATCATAATCCACTATATTATACATTTATTTTTTAATTTTAAAATTGTCATCTCTCGACATATCCTTCAACAAGCTAACAATGCTCAAATGAATGACATTATGATCATTTATTAAAAATCATATATTTGAAAACAAAATCATGTAAAATTTTGAACAAATTACCTACACTCAGACCATCTTATATTCTCACCTAGCTTTGTCAATTAAAATGGACCTTTTAAGTAATATTCACCCTAGTTTTAATCAAAAGGAAAAATATTAATCTTATAAATTCCAATATTTGACTATAACTACTTATAATTCTATCATAACTTGTAGTTGAAAAAATGACAAATAATTTTTTATTTCAAATTTGACATCTCTTGGTGCATCCTTCAACAAGTTTACAATGCTCAAATGAAGGGGATTGTGATCATGTATTCAAAATTGTATATTTAAATCCAAATCATGCAAAACTTTGAAAAAAATGACCTATACTTAAATCTCATTTTCTCACCCACCTTTGACAATTGAAACAGGCCTTTTAAGAAATATTCACTTTAGTTAAATCTAAGGGAAAAATCTTAGTCTTATAGATCCCAAGATTTGACTACAACTACTTATAAATCAATGGAAATTTGTAGTTGAAAAAATGACACAAATATTTTCTTAATTCAAAATATCCCTTGGTGCACATCCTTCGATGAGTTTATAATATGTTGAAATGAAGGGCATTGTGATCATGTATTCAAAATTGTATATTGAAAGCTAAATCTTGTAAATTTTTTGAACAAATGACCTACACTTAAACCATCTCGTCTTCTCACCCACCTTTGACAAGTAAAATGGACCTTTTAAGCAATATTCACCTCAGTTAAATCTAAAGGAAAAATCTTGGGCTTATAGATTCCAAGATTTGACTCCAACCACTTGTAAAATAATCACAACTTGTGATTGGGAACATGACACAAATATTTTTCAATTTCAAAATTGACACCCTTGACACATCCTTCTATAGTTTACAACACTCAAATGAAGGACATTGTAATCATGTATTGAAAATGATATATATTTAAAGAAAATCATGCAAAACTTTGAACAAATGGCTTGCATTCAAACCATCTCATTTTCTCACCCACCTTTGACAACTAAAATGGACCTTTTAATTAATATTCACCTTGGTTAAATAAAAAGGAAAACATTCAGTCTTACAGATTTGAGATTTGAATCCAATTATTTATAAAACAATCTCAACTTGTGGTTGACAAAATGACAAAAATATTTTTTTTTAGTATGACACATTACAATTGTATAATAGTTTTATTGTCATAATAAACAAGCATTAAAATTTCAAATGCATTCAAAAGGTGATGATGCATCTAAAAATGTGTGTACAACACAAAAATAGATAAATCTATGATATCTTTTAATTTATAAGAATATTAAATTTTTAATATAAATTTTAAACAACTCCATAGTGTGTTTGTAAACAACTAGGTACATACTATTAAAAAATATTAATTTGTATATTTGAAAATGATGATAATAATAAATTATAATACATTCAAAGTTGTTTCTTTGTAAATTATCATAACTATAAATATTAAAAAAAAAGTAAAACATAAGCATGTTATCAAATAATGAAAATGCATATAAATATTTATGATGATAAGACCTTTAAATATTATTAAATTTATCTTTCAATTATTATCATTATGTGATTAACATAATACTTTGACAAGTAGTAGGTGTTGTTTTTTTGCATGTCAAATAATGACATTTTATCATAATTCAATTACATAATTTTTGAATCATTTTATCATAATTATATTACATAATTTTTGAATTAAATTCATTGACCCATATTTCGTAAATAATGGTTCACTCAAACTTATATCATGAACAAAGATAATCTACTTAACATTCATTACATTTGCATAATATTTATTTTTCTTCAAAATTGAGAGTAAACATTTGCAATTGAAACAATATGTCAACTAATGACATTTTATCATAATTCAATCACATAGCTTTTGAATCATTTTATCAATAATTATATTACATAATTTTTGAATTAAATTCATTGAACCATATTTCATAAAAAAAAAATGATTCACTCAAACTTATTTCATGAACATGAATAATCCACTTAACAATTATTACATTTATGTAATATTTTTTCTTCTTCTAAATTGTAGGAACGCTTTTAATTGAAACTATGAGCATGTGAGGACATAGATAGAGGACCCCATCCCCAACATGAACACTTATCAATAACATCCTAGTAGCGATTTGAACCTTGGATAGTAATAACCACAACACGATTTAACCATCACACTATACCATTACAAACTAGTCTACATAATATTTAACAACAATACTATTTAACATTTTAAGTTACACATTTTATCAACACTTGTTTTTAACCCAACCCAACGGCCCGTATCTTGGGTACCTGGGGCAATCCCCTGGAGGTGAGATTTGCGACCTAGCCCAACGGTCCAACAGTCTGTATCTTGGGTCAAGTTGGGACAAGACTAGTCCCCTGTGGGTGAGATCTGCTTTTCCAGTCCAACGGCCTAACAGCCCGTATCTTGGATTCCTGGAGCGAGACTAGTCCCCTCCAGCGGCCCAAATCTTGGGTACTACCTACGAACTATTATCGAACACTTGTTAACTAAATAAAATTACAGACATTACTGGTAATTGCAAGCTAAAATGGTGGAGATAATCCTCACCATGTCCGATCTTCCAGTTTCTTCTTCTTGGATTTAACGATGAGACGACGGCGTCTGAGCAGGTGGAACATTTGGCACATGCAGGCTTTTCTTCCGACAGTAATTCATGTACAATATTTCTGACAACAAATTTGCCCACGCCAGCTAACTCTTATAAACTTCGAGACAGAACCGGAAATGGATTCATCGAAAAATATATTTACATTTATTGTGTTCATAAACGACTATGGTGGGTATGAAACCGACACGCGCCATTATTGTTGATTAAAAGGACCGTTAGCCATCTGAGATATGCATTACATTCATTATGGTAGGGCCAAGACTGGAAAGATCTATTCCCAGTTATTTATAGTATGCGTGCGTGATAAGAGACTCGTACAGGTGTCCATTTTCAAATGTTCACACCATGGGAATCTACAGATCAGTCAAGTTTGGCGATTTGTCACAATCAATAAAAATTTAGAGCCCAAATTATTGAAACTTCACATTTAACGGCTGAGGTTGAGTGTTGAGCATTGCCTTTTGTGAGAATTATAATATAGAATGAATGGCCTACCTGCCCATATACCATTTCGAGTCTAGACGGGAAGTACCTACTCACTATATCATATTCTTTCAATTTTTTAGTCCTGCAATGAAATTTTTTAGTTGCATTAATGGAGGCTGTCAAACAGTAGGTGCCCACAGCCCAATGGGTTGGGATTATTTTCAAATTGTGCTGCTTTTTGGCAGAGGCAAGCGTGTATGATTGAATTCCACCCGACAGGCAGCCATAGGCGCTCTATCGTCACTCTATCCAAAGGGACCCACCACCATTAGGACCTTTTGGGATAAGTACTTCATTACGGATTGTGCAGCGTACAGAGGTAATTTAACTGTAAATTCTTTTCAATATTTATTCAACAAGAAGATGGTTAAGAGAATGGGAGATTTCATGATCTAATTGAATAGTAGAAGTGGCATAAGTTCAACACTTCACAGTTCATACAGGTAGCGGAGTTGGCTTGGGTCGTGGGTTTGCTCCCCATTCTGGATTTAAGAGGTGGGACTGCTTGCAGGCTGTGGCTTCCACCCGCAGGGGACTAGTCTTGCCTCAAGGTGCAGTTGGCTTGGGCCGTGGGTTTGCTCCCCATCCTGGATTTAAGAGGTGGGACTGCTTGCGGGCTGTGGCTTCCACCTGCAGGGGACTAGTCTTGCCTCAACTCGCCCCTTCCGGACCCCAACTTGGCAGTTGTAAGACTAAGACAAAATACAAATTGTAGGATATGGTGTTTCATAGGGGAAATGACGAACTAGTTGAGCATGTTCCAATAGTTGCTATAGCATTTGTTGATTTAATGTCCAATATTTTAAACAATATTGTACCAGTTGGTATGAGTTTTTCAGAGTCCATCAATTCAAGTATAGCACACTTCTGGGAAAGTTGTGTAAAATTACATACACAGTTTAAACTAGAAGCATGCATTACTTTAATATTGCACCAACACTTGGTCTTTAAAGTCATTAGTGGTGATGATGATGTATTCTTTGGATCTAAAAAACATGTGATGCCACATCAACACACTAATAAAAT
Organism: Sequoia sempervirens; assembly: GCA_007258455.2. Lineage (NCBI taxonomy): Eukaryota > Viridiplantae > Streptophyta > Pinopsida > Cupressales > Cupressaceae > Sequoia > Sequoia sempervirens. Next base: position 35,656 of record VDFB02361348.1, on the reverse strand, counting down.
GCATGATGATGTGGCATCATATTTGATGGTGTGGCCTGAAACCTTTGTTATAAGTAGGGGACTTACCAAGTAAGCTGCTGTAAAAATTGGGAGTGATTTGCAATTTCCAAGATTTTGAGAAGCACGAATTTAAGATGCTCAACTACTAGATCCTTAACAATCGTGGACATTCAAAATCATTTATTCTATTATATTATATTCTTTACTAGAAACTTTCCCGTGTTACTTTAATAGATCTAATTGAATAAGATTTTATCATCAACATTTAGAATCATATTCTATATTCCATCGATCACAATAAAATAAATAAATAAAAAACCACAATCTTTATATATATATATATAAACTGTTTGTCAGATATTTTCAATTAATTGTTGTCATATTCAGTAAATCTGGTGATAGATTTAAGCTTCTGTAGCTGAATTTTTTAACAAGCAGTAAATTCTGTTGGCTTTATGAGAACGACCTTTGCGCGCCAGCATTGTGGATTATAATGGCCGCTAAGCTGACTGAACTGCCACTGACGTACAATTCATTTACTAATATTTAATATGACGATGATTTGATGTTCAAATCCTGGGACAAAAGATCTTCCAGAAACTATATTTATTATTATTATAATATTATATGTTAATAAATGAAAAATTGGCTTACCTACAACGCTGCTTCACATAATTTTCCACGACCCTCTCATAGCTGGCTATCTATAGCTATCCATAGCTATGATTAATTAATTCATCAATTAGATTATTTTATTTTTCTTCTTAAATTTTCATTATATAATTTTTTTAAAAAAAAATATTGTAATAAATAAATATTTTAATGTCTATGTCAAAAGAAGATGATATTTCAATTCATTAGTTTCAAAACGCTAATCATAAAAAAATATTATTTTGTTTTAGTGAAATTCAAAACACTTATTTGTTATGACTTTTTTTTATTCATGATCATTTATAAATCCATTTTTTATTGGAAATGTTGTTTGGATGACATAATTAGTTTTTAATATAATATATATTTCTTGTTTTAGCATGGTAAGGGGAAAATGTACATTATGTAAATATTTAATTTAATTAAACAATGTACACAATAAAATATTTTGTAAATAATTATAAAGTAAAATAAAGTAATTTAAAATTGATATGTTTTGAAGAGTGTGATTTTTTTGTCAAAGGAAATGATAATTCTATTAATTATTTTTAAAAGATCAATCATAACTTTTTCTTTTGATGAAATTCAAGCATCTATTTGCTGCGACTTTTTTTCCACATTACACAAAATTTTAACCTAATTAAACAATTTGTGTGTATTCAATTCCTTTTTGTCAAAAGAAATGATAATTCTATTCATTATTTTTCCAAAAAAGAAATCTTTTTGTAAAATTCAAACACCTATTTGCTATTACCTTTCTTCCACATTTGTTATAGTTTGTAAATCCATCTTCTATTGAAAATATTATTTTGATGATGTGACTAATCTATACTATAACATCTAGTTTTTTCTTCCATGTTGTAAGAGGAAAATATATAATATATAAATACTTAGGCAAATTAAGCAATATAACTAATTATACACATACAATTAAAGCTAGGATTAGAAACAATTAAAACTAGGGGTGGAAGTAATTAAAGTTGGGATTGGAAATAATAAATGATGAAATAAATGTAAAAATAAAATGGATTTATTAAATGTGATATTTAGCTGGATTTCAATGGTGAGAAATTGATGCAAAGGATACTAAGAATTGATTCTCCACAATGCTAGATTTAAGGCTTACTTAGATGACTCAAATTCTACAAATTGATAGTGTTTCCTTTGGTTCAAATCCATGCCTTTAAAATTGATCTCTATGAGTGCAAAAACTAATTTGGTGCACGAACTTGTACTTGTACTCATGAGAATAAACTAATAGAAAACTAACTACTAAAATTCACTCTCATTTATCATTAACTATTTAAATTTTGGTAAACACCTTTCTAGGGAATCTACTAAATTGTGAGGTTTATGTTCTCCTTAGTCAAGCCCTTAGACTGATTCGACAACTTTAGATCAAGGATTGAAAATTACAAGTGTGCAATGAACCTAGGATGATGCATGTTGATGTAATGCTATAATATTGCTATTATGATCTCACAAATTAAAATTTATGATAAATGTTTTTTTTGTATTGAGGAAATGCATTACAAAGAAGAAAGAGCAATTAAAAAACTGCAATAAGAAACTTTACCTAAAGAGGAAACATTACACCATAGAGAGTTGTACAAACTACCATAGCTCAAAAAAACAAGACAAATATGCACAAATTAAACAGTTCCAATATGTTGGAATAATACAACAAAGACAAAGTACATGAGCATTAAACATCTTGAAAGATAGAACTTAGACTCTTGCCAAAACAAACTCCCTTTTTGCTCAGCAACTATCCAACTTGTAGCTTGATTTGTCCAATATGATAACTCAAAGTAAGGTTCTTCAAGGCATCATTTTGAAACAATGGAAACAAGGCAGCAAGATAGAAAAATATATCAGAGTAAAGCCTTAAAAATATAGCTTCCTAATGAACATCATTGATAGTAAAAAAACTTTGCATCGATTTCTCCATATATGTAACAGAATAACATGTCTCACACTATCAACAATTCGATTATTATAAAGGACAACCCCAAGAAGAGCTTCTTTCTAGTATAACTTATGAGTGAAAACAACAGAAAAATCATTGAACGCAGAATTCCATAGCCTTTTAACCAACTGGCAATGAACTAAAAAATATGCTTCATATTTTCATGCCTATGACAAAATGGACAGTTAGTTGGATGGATCATAATACATTTTAGCCTATCCCCAATGAGCAGTTTAAAGTGTAGTATCTTCCAGGAAATTAACTGAGCATCAGTATTAACTTTAGATTTCCAAATTTGAGCAGATAATTTTAACCAAAAAATTTCACCGAACTTGCACTTCCATTTAGAATTCAACCGTGACTTCAAGGAGAGATTAGGAAGCAACTTCAAATATATCTTTTTTAGAGGGAAGAACAAGAAGGGGTATGAAGGTAACCATGATCAGTCCTTAAAAAAATTGCATTGAATTAGAGTACAAAGTTTCATAGACAACTCCATCGGCACCAAGGATTGCACAAAGATAAAAAAAAACTTTATGTTTGTTGCTAAGGGTAAATTGATTTTTAACCTCATTCCATGAAGACCAACTCATTGAATGGAAGTCCCATAAATTTCCAACATTACAGACCCCTTTTATGAACAAAGAATATGCATGCTTCGAAAAACTTAATGTAAGGGGTTGTCCATGATAGAGGATATGTTTGTTCCACCAAATAGACGAGGTGGAAAAACTGAAACCGAGTTGCAAGGAATCTTCTCCTCTCCACTTTAACAGGTGACAAACATATTTCCAAGCCTTCCAAATAGACTAAAGGGGAAGAGAAGCCTTCAGAGAGAAAAATGAAGCATAAATAATTTTGTCTAACCAGCCCACTTGCTACCATTTTCCTTTAATTGAATCTTGATTGATCTGATATCGAATGAGGATCTTCTATGGTTCATCCCCTTTAATAGCTCTAATAATCCATTTAGTGGCCAAAAAAATCCCCTGAGTTCTTGGGTCTATGAGGCCAATCCTCCTTTATGTTTCGGCTAAGTACAATAAGACCATGAAGTGGATATATATCTTGGGTTACCATCCCACTTTTCCTGGATAGAAATATGTGTATAATTTTGACTAGATCCTCATACCCTTTCTTAGAAGGCATCCAACACAAAGAATAATAGACATGCGAAGCAAGGAAAATCTTGTTAACAACCTGAATTTTGCTAGCCAAGGAAAGGAATTTATACCCTCAGTTAAAGAGTTTTTGCTTAAGTCTATCAAGAAATTGTATACACCTAAAAATTATCATCATATTTAGTTAATTAAATACAACCTATTTGATTAATGCTTCAACTACATATAAATAAGGTCTTACTTTATTTATATTGTTCACTTTCCTTTTAATTCTCCAAAATCACATTCTTCTAAATAATTAAATAAACAAAATACCCTAAACGTGTTTATTTAATTAATCTTCCCTAATCCTGATTAAGAATTAGAGCACATTTCTACAACTTTTTGTGTGCCAACTCATAAAGGTCACATGAAAATAAATAAGCCTAATTATTAATTAGAATTATCCTCACACACTTCCACCAATGAGAAAAAGCACATGGCTTTATTCTCCCACACTTCCAACAAATTTGGAGCACATGGGTCTTTGTTTCACACACTTGGGAATCCCATACATTTGGCATGCTTCCAATTGGTCAAAGGATTCTCTCCACACACATGGCATGTTGTCCTTGGTCAAGGGGACAACATCCTGATTCCTTTCATCTCTACCGTCTATTATGTCTCCTTCAAATCTAGACCGTTGATAGGTGCCACCTCACAAAATGCTTGAGAAACCCTATAAATACACCCTCTTGCCTTAGCATTTATCATCCACAATTTGAGTAAAGTTACTATGCAGGTTTATCTTAGGAGCTTGGAGCTTTCATGGAGTCTTATACTTAGCTTTCATATCATCTGTTACTTTGCATTCTCATCTTAGATTAATTAATTGCTTCATAGTTACATTTTATCAATCCATTGCATCATAGTTACATTTTAGGTTAATTTGTTTTATGTTTGCATTTGATCGTATGCATAATCATGGTAGTTCATTATAGTTTCATATCATCTTACTCATCTCCACTTGTTCATCTATCATCAACACCATCTTTTGTTTATCATTGTATCCATTATCCTTTCTATCATTTTGTTTCATTTAGAAGCATACTACTAATCATTCCAGCACACATTTGCACATAGAAATCATCTTAGCTTGCATATTAAGCATCAAATCTTATTTTCTAGGTAGTCATTTTAACAACCTTTGTGCCCATAGAAATCTGAGGTCCAAACGGTTTAATAAATCCCTAGAAATAGAGGACAATGATATGTATTTGAAAGATTTGATTGTATTACGAATAGAGTAGTTTTACTTGCTTCAAACTTTGAATGTAAACCATCTCATTAAGGTTTGTGTTGACATTAAAATACTCTCCACATTCGACACACGCACAAAATGGCGCCCACTGTGGGGCCTTTGCCTCACTTATTGCTAACTTTTTTGATGATTTCATGATTGTAGGCTCGAGGTTTATGACTTGGGAATGCTTTGCACCAGTTTGGAGGCAATTCTGAGCTGTTTTGAGGCATTTCTGGGTTGTTTTAAGAGTTTTGGCGCCTCTTGCAAGCAGTTTAGAGACCATTTTGGCTTGTTTTGAGAATTTTGGCACCTCTTGCAAGTTGTCTCGAGATTGTTTTCACCTATTCCGAGACTATTCTGGGCCACTTTTAGAGTTTTGGCGCCTCTTGCACCTGTTTTGGCGCCTCTTGTTAGAGTTTTGGTGCCTCTTGCAAGTTGTTTTGAGACTGTTTTCAACTATTCTGGGACCATTCTAGGCCACTTTTAGAGTTTTGGCACCTCTTGCACCTGTTTTGGTGCCTCTTGTTAGAGTTTTGGCACCTCTTGCAACTTGTTCTGGGACCATTTTCACCTGTTTTGAGACCATTCTGCACTGTTTCTGGAGTTTTGGTGCCTCTTGTCTCTGTTTTGGCACCTCTTGCAGTTTGTCACCAAAATAAAAAACTCACATTCTATTTTGTTTATTTGCAGGTTTTCCCAGATTCGTTGTCAAAGACTCAAAACATAAACTACTAACATATTGTAGGGGTTGGACATTATTTACTTGTTTCCTTTGGTTAAGATAGGAACATAGCTGATGAACATCATGTTTCCTTTTGGTTAAGTTACGAACATAGCTTAATTAACAGGTTAATGAACTCCATGTCTTTTGTATGTGATGAATGGTAGGCATATGCTCTCCCCTTAACTGGGTATCCAAAAAGCTAGACCCATTCTTGTTTATGTGCAAGTGTAAGTGGAGTATATGGCATGAGTTCTTTCTTTATTCATGTGAAATAAAGATTGATCGAACTATGGGTATACTTGCTTGCTTTTTTTTATCCTAGAGGGCCTCTCTTGTGGGAAAAATTAATTACCCAAGGGAATGACCCAGCCGGTAACACACTAGAGCCAAACGACTTCCAACTGGGATATAAATGTGGATACTTGAGGAAAGTTCAAGTATCATGAGCATAATTCTGACAAGATGGATCGAAAGGGACTCTCGCCACATGGATTATCCCCCATGAACATAATTCCCACATTAAAACCCTTGTATATTTTCCAAAATCCTTTATCTATTCTTTGGTGCAACAATGGTCGTTGCCAAGGCATCCACATTCTCACAATTTTTAGTAGAGGTGATCGGTTCGCCATGGGAGTTTCATGGGGACTGGAAGCTTGGTTGGCCTGAGAAGAGAGTGCACTGTAAGGGGGAGCCTGTGCAGCCAAGCTTCTGAATTCATCCACTAAAGATAGTGCGGTTGGGGTAAAACCCGCATGGAATCTAAAAGAATACAATCTTACACAACCTTAGGAGTGTATATTCTGCTTGATGTGTCTTCAAAATGAAACTCAAACGAAATACCATAAAAAATGTTACATTTTGAAAGTGAAAACCTTTATTTAGAACTGCATTCATTGAGGTAGATAAGTCAGTAACTTAGGTCCATCCATATTTAGAAAATCAATCCTTTCAGTAGTGTTCAACCTTTCCTTAGGAAAAATAGAGTCAGGATATGTGGTTTACATGATGATTTCACGAAAGGTCAAGAATAGAAAACCAAAGATCAAACCTCTTAGTCAAAAACAACATCAAAGACATTTGTCTATGCTCTACGAATTTAGAGAAGGGTTAACCTTCAATTTTTACAAGAGAGCTTGTAAGGACAATCTAGAGTTATACATGATGTACTATTGTCAAAATCCAAGACTTTTCCAATGTTTTGAGTACCTTAATTACACATCTTGAATCAAAACTCTAAGTCCAAGATCATTCCTTAGATACCTTAGAAGTCTAAATGTGTCGAAACGAACCTATACAAGTGGAACTTTTCAAACTAAACCTAGATCTAAACATTTTAAGGTGCCTAAATCATCAATATCCATCACATCTTTGCTTGTACAACCTAGTTTCATCTTCAGGATTTTTCATCCTTTAATCACGAAACTATGTCATGCAATCAAATCAAACTTAGTCTAATCAATAGAATTTGTCATTATATTTGACTTAGTTGTAATCCTTGGCACTATTTCAAACTTAAATCAAAGCTTAGTCTAAATCATAACACTTGTATGCTCATCCAAACAAGATCACAAAAGAGAAGGACAAGGAACTTGGAACACCCAACTTTGAAACGGAAAATATAGGAAGTCCGAGTAGTGAAACTTTCGATATTGAAACTCTCAACATTGAAATTCCCAACATTGAACCTCAAAATAGTGAGATCCCTAGCAACATGGCTGATGCAGAAGAAATCCCTATTCCTGGACTCAACAACACTCAAGGGGAAGACATAAACGATGAGGATATCCGACAAACGGAACAAGACCCCAACTTCCATAAGTTTTTCAAAAATATTTTTGAAAGAGATGGGAAAAAATACCTATTAATGTTATCCAATCAACGAGTCAAACTTCCCCTTGATTTTGACATCAACATCTTAAAATCGCCTCTCCAAAAGCCTGAAAAGGAAACATAACAAATGGTTACTTTAACTCACCAAATGAAGAACCTTCAACAACAAGTTCTAGATATGCAAAGGGGAACTTTGAAATGATACTTGATCGAGGAAAATTTTCCTTATCCCTTTAATCAATCCATCAACATGATTCATTTCCCTAAACGTAGTGAATTTCCAAAGTATGATAAATACAATGGTACAACTGATCCATTAGACCACGTAAGGGAATTCTGAACTATGAGTCTAGAATTTGCGCATGAGGAAACTTATTTGATGAGACTATTTCCATGAAGTCTAGGAGGGGCATGCCTTGAATGGTTTTCAAAGATTACACCCCCCATCAACACATTTGAAGAGTTGGTCAATAGATTTCTCACTCAATACTCTTACAATATCCAACATGATATCACCATGAAAGATCTTTGCAACTTGAAACAGAAAAAGGGTGAGTCCTTCCTCATTGTCTTGCAAAAATAGAGGAGATTGTTTGCAAGGTATTCTCGTCTCATGCCTGAAAAGGAAAAGATAGATATTTTCATTGACAACCTAAATGATGAGATGAGTTATAGATTTGAATTACAATGTCCCCCTACCTTCGAAAAATTGATTGAAAACGAAATTAAAATCGAAGAAGCCTTAGTCAAAAGAGGGCTCATTAAAGTATACAATGAAAACCACTCATCCACTTCCTGTAACAACTACAATGGTGGGGACAAACCTAAATTTTGGCAACGAAACAAGAACGTGGGTACCAATGAGGTCATAGCTGAAAATCAAAATACAAAACTAGTATTCAACCTAACGACAACTGCCACCAAGACTAATCAGACCAACAATCCTCCAAACATTCCAAATGTTAGCCAAAACAACAATCAGACTAATTTGGGGACTAAATCAACACCATTTCCAAAACCTTCCAATCGACGAAAATTCACACCATTGGGACAATCCTTAGATTCCACCTTAAAGGAACTTACTGAGGCTAAGCTTATCACAGTGCTAGAAGCACAAAATTGGGACCCGCAAGTTAAACTCTTTTGGTGGAACAATGCCCATTACTGTGATTATCATCAAAACAAAGGTCATATGATGAAAGATTGTTGGCAATTAAAACACGAAATCCAAGATCTCATTGATAAAAAAAAGGTACACATTGAAGGACCCCAAACAAACAGTGATCAGGGAGTGTTCAAGAACCCTTTACCCAATTATGAAAAGGGAGAGTCCTCTACATCGAATACCAAAGGAAAGAATATAAACTATGTTTATGATTCTATCATTCATTGTATTGAGATGGTTGAGAATTCCATCCAAGACAGTGAAATTGGAAGCCAAGGGAAGGATGCCACTACTAAAACCCAACACAATGATGACACCATCTCACATCAAATCAATGACCTTGTACCTAGAAATCTGAGCACTAACGTTGACATGAATGACAATTGAATTAACGTCATCAAAATCACAAACGATCAAGGAAATACACCTATCAATGCGATTAAAAGAGGACAAGCCAAGGTAACATTGAAAGGAGCTACCCATTCCACGTCCAAAATGAATATTTTTCGTGTAACTCAATATAACATTGTTGATCAGTTACAGAAGATACCTACTCAAATATCCATATTGGAACTTCTCAAGATTTCACCGGCACACAAGGAAATCCTGGAACAAGCTTTAGTTGCCACCATAGTACCAAACAATCTGGAGGTCTATACAATTCAAGCTATGGTGGGACATTTGACTATAAATCATTGCTTATCATTCTCTGAACATGACGATGCATCCACCACCCATCCACATAATGTTGCTCTCCATATCAAAGTCCTAATCCATAAACATCACGTCAAACATGTCCTTATAGATGGAGGGGCAGGCTTAAATATCTGCACTCTCAAGTTTGTTCATGCATTAGGATATTTTGAAAATGCTATTGATCCTAGAAGGAAAATCACCATAAAAGAATATGATGATGAAGAAATATCCTCCCAAGGATTGATCATCTTACCCATTCAAGTGGGACCAATCATCAAAGACATAGTGTGTCAGGTGTTAGACAGGGAATTGACATATAACATACTCTTGGGACGACCGTGGATTTATGAAATGCAAGTGGTACCATCAACCTATCATCAGTGCCTAAAATTTCCTTTCAATGGACAGTAGGTCACCATTGTTGTAGATTCTAACAATCCCCAATATTGCAATGCACTCAAAACAAGTCAAGATACATTTGTACCACACAATAAAGAAGTCATCAACTCTAATTCATCAAACAAATAAATTCCAGTGGGTTCTTCGTCAAGAAAGTATGAGGAAAGGGCTCAATCAAAAGACAAAGGGGTTGTTGACTCTATTTCATGCAACAATGGAAGTCAGCTTGATGCCTTATCAAAACAGTTGGAAAATATACAAATAAAAGACAAGGGCATGGGGGAATATTCATTTGATCAATCTTCATACTTATCACAACTTTCATCTTCTCCTAAGTCACATGGACAACCATCCATCTCAAGACAACAATATGTACAACCCATCACGCTCTTTGATGAGAAGTTTATAAAATCAAGCACTCAAGTGGAGGAATCAGAAGATAGGGATGTCCTAAACTAGTTATACAAAGATGAAGAACCTTCATAGGTATCAGTGTCCAATATATGCACAAATAAGTATGGCGAAGGTCAGACAATCCTAACAAAAATGGGATATGAGGGAAATGGTCCTTTGGGTAAAAGAAAAGAAGGCATCAGTGAACCAATATAGCTCGTCACAATGAATCCCAAAGACAAAATAGGACTAGGATACATGGAAGACTCAAAAGATGAAGCTACTCAAAGAGTTGTCGAAAGAATATTACAACTGTAGGCTAGTGAGGATCATGAAACATATTTCAATGAATATGAATGGGACTCCCTCTCTGAGGAATCTTGCCATGACAAAGAGATCGATGTAATCCAAAAGTATACACCAATATGTATGAAAGGAAAAAGTTCTGGTTCTAGACCCCTTGAATATGGATTGCAGTATGTCGTTGACTCAAGTGAAGATGATCATTCTTTGAGCGAGATAGACAAGTTGGAAGAGAGTAACATCTTATACCTCATTGGACAATTTGATAACATGGTTATCTTGATGATTACACCCTATGACCTTGGCCAATCTAATGATTCCTTGTCCTTAATGCATCCTAAACTAATTGATTGGGATCAAAATGAGCTGCTTGACATACCCACCTTTTCAAACAATGATGCCCTCATGAACTTCCTATGTTCTGATAATCCTGACACATGTTGTACCATTGAATATCAAAACAGAGCTCCTAATGAAGGGAGTGTCAAACCTTTTAGCTACAAAATGAAAAATATAAGAAATGGGTCTAATAGTGAAAACCATCTAATGACACTATTAAATTAGGATAAAGCAAAAACAAAGAGTGTATCTCAAGGTGAAAACCTCCTTGAGGTACCAAGAGATGGAAGGTTTGGCACTCTCCTAGAACACTATTAAGAGAGATCTTCAGTATTGATAGAACCTACACAATCCATCAATGTTAGTACAACCGAAATAGTGAAGACCCTACGTTTAGTGGAATCCATGACAAAAGAGGAGAAACCTCGTTTCACCAAATCCTTTGAGGAGAGGCAAATCAAATTTGCTTGGTCATATGCTGACATGCTAGGCATAGATCCAAAACTCATTATGCATCATTTATCATTACCACCTAGCATAAAACCAGTAAAGAAAAATCTGAGAAAGATGCATCCCCATATCGCCCTTCTAGTGAAAGCTGAGTTGAAAAACCTATTAGATGCAGGATTTATAAGATCTATTGACTATTCCGAGTGGATATCAAACATTGTTCCAGTATCCAAACCAGATAAGAGCATCAGGATATGCACAAACTTCAGAGATCTTAACAAAGCCTGTCCAAAAGATGATTTTCCTCTACCAAACATTGATTTGATTGTAGACTTGACTGTTGGGCACAAAATGTTATCACTTATGGATGGATTTTCAAGATACAACCAAATAAAGATAGCACCTGAAGATCAAGATAAAACAACCTTCACATGTCCTTGGGGCACTTTTTGCTAGAATAGATGCCTTTTGGGTTGAAAAATGTTGGAGCTACATATCAGAGAGCTATGACTACCATCTTCCATGACATGATGCATACTTTTATGGAAGACTATGTAGACGATTTGTTGGAAAAATCCTACACTAGAGAAGGACACTTAGAGATTATAAACAAAATATTCACAAGATTGGAGAAATTCAATGTGAGGTTAAATCCCAAGAAATGTGTGTTCAGTGTAACATCAACTAAAATTTTGGGATACATTGTCTCAGCTAAAGGCATTGAGGTGGATCTAGCAAAGGTCAAATCCAGCATGGAAATGCCTCCTCCTAAAAACATCAGCCAACTCAGATCATTACAAGGAAGGTTCCAGTCCATCAGAAGATTCATTGCTCAACTAGTTGATAAAACTCATCATTTCGACCACTTATTACACAAGAATGTCTCTTTCAATTGGGATGACAAATGTGAAGCTGCCTTCAGTCAACTAAAGAAATGCCTGATGACATCGCCTATGTTGATACCACCATTCAAGGGAAAAACATTATTACTATACATTGCAACAACCAAGATATCTTTGGGAGCCTTATTAGCACAAGAATATTCTACAGGAAAGGAGAGAGCCATCTATTATATCAACAGGACCTTAAATGGTTATGAGATCAATTACACCTTTATTGAGAAATCCTACTTAGCGGTTGTATTTGCTACACAATAATTAAGGAACTACATGCTAACTCACACCATCAAACTCATTGCCAAAATTGACCCATTAAAGTACTTACTCAGCAAAGCTGCTTTAATAGGGAGGTTAGTCAAGTGGGTCATGATATTGAGTGAGTTCAACATCTAGTACGTGAACATGAAAGCAATTAAAGGTCAAGCAATAGTAGATCAACTAGTTGAAGCACCATTGTCAGATAACAATCCAATGAACATTGAATTCCCTAATAATGATATCCTAACCATATCTACACAACAATGGATGCTATACTTTGATGGATCTTATACACAACATGGATCAGGTGCAGGTATCTTTTTTTGTCTCGCCGCAAGGATACACAATTCCTAAATCCTACAGATTAATGTTCCCTTGCACCAACAACATAGTTGAATACGAAGCATTGATCATTGGAATCAAGATAGTTGTTGAATGGAAAATGACAGAATTGTTAGTCTATGGTGACTCACAACTGGTCATCAACCAAGTCAACGATGATTATCAAAAAAAGGATGACAATTTGTTGCCCTACAAGAGGATGGTGGATGACTTCAAAAAGTACTTTGTTGAGATCAAGTTTGCACAAGTTCCTAGAATAGAAAACAAAGCTGCAGATGCAATAGCCACCATTGCTTCTCTCTTGCAGATACCTTAACAACAAAGACGTTATGAATTTATGGTAGAACAAGTGTCCAACCCAGCCTATGAAGATCTAGAATCCCAAGTGATATGCCATATTGTCGACCCTCAAATTTCCCTCTATGAAGAGATCCATACCTACTTGCAAGACAATACCCTTCCAATTAACTTATCTTGAAACCAAAAATGAAACTTCATTCGACAAGCGGCTCACCACACCCTAATAGTTGATGTGCTTTATAGACGAGGTTTGGATGGTACTCTTCTTCAGTGTCTAGAATGTAACGAAGCTGAAACCGCTTTACAAGAGGTTCACGAAGGTATTTGTGGCACACATTCAAGTGGCTTAACCTTAGCTAAGAAATTATTATGATTGGGGTATTACTAGCTGAATATGGAGAAAGAGTCATTTCAATATGTCAAAAGGTGTTCCAAATGTCAAATTCATGGAAACTTGATACATGCACCGGCACAAGAGTTGTAGCCTTTCACAGCCACATGGCCTTTTTGTCAGTGGGTATTGGACCTTGCAGGTAAGATTCACCCCTCTTCCTCCAATGGACATAAGTTTATAATCATAGCCATATAATACTTCACCAAGTGGATTGAAGTTGTTCCTCTAATCACCATCACTAGGAAGCAAATTCCATCATTCATCCTGAATTATCTCGTCTGTCGGTATGGTGTTCCTCAATCTATCATTATAGACAATGGTCGACCCTTTAAGAATCAAGATGTTTAAGAGCTCTGTGAAAGATTCCATATCCAACATCGGTTTTCTACACCTTACTATCCCCAAGGGAATGGCCAAGCAGAGGCCTCAAACAAGACTATCCTAAAGATTTTGAAGAAAACTGTCAATGAAGTTGGACGTGATTGGCATGTTCAACTAAACCCAGGATTGTGGGCTTACAGAACCAGTATACGTACCCTGAAATGAGAAACGCCTTATTCTCTTGTCTATGGGTTAGAAGCTATTCTACCTATTGTGGTTGAGATACCATCCCTGTGTGTGTCACTTAAAGGGATGATTTCATATGAGGATTACAGAGTATCTAGGCTACAAGAATTAGAACTATTGGATGAATGCTAGCAACATGCAGTTGATCACCTAAAAGCTTATCAACAAAGGATATCTAGGAGCTACAATCACAGAGTAATACCTAGAGCATTTCAGGTGGGTGACTTAGTCTTAAAAGAAAATCCTCGTAATCAACAAGATCGAGAGAAGAAGGGGAAATTTGAACCTAACTAGCTAGGTCCCTTTGTTATAGTATTAGTCTTTGGATCAGGAGCATATTAGTTATCCACACCAGAAGGGGATCTGTTTGATGAACCCCTCAACAACTTGCATCTCAAAAGGTTTTACACCTAGCTCATCCAGTGCATTGGTAAAGATCTTGGAAAAATATAAAAAAAAAATAGAAAAATGCAAAAATCCAAAAAAAATCAGAAAAAAGATTGAAAACAGTAAAGAAAAAGAATCATCCTCTAGTGAAAACCACTTCGGTGGTGCTTTGGGCAAGTACCTTTGTAAGAACCTGGAAAACATGCGCCTTGTGTAAAATAAGCACTCTCCATCTATCTTGGGCTACATGGCTTTCTCTGCAACACTCATCCATCATGCTTCCATCTCTGCATTTGTCACGCTTCCATGTTCGCACCATAGCTTGATCCAGTGGTTTTATCATGGTATCCCCTGGCATTACTCGGCCCATTCTAAAAATTAGTTTGTCTTATCGTATCACACTGGGGGCATGTCCTGCATTGGATTGGATTCTTGTACATTCTCAAGGTGGGAAAATCAAAAATCCCAAAAATATTCAAAACATGTCAAAATCCCAAAAACATTAAAAACATGTCAAAATCCCAAAAACATTCAAAACATATCAAAATGCAAAAATAGGTCAAAAATTCAAAAAGTCAAAAACATAGTCTTCATTTGAACTACGTCGTCTTTGAGCTTTGAACATAGGCAAGGGTGATCTTTGATTATCCCCCAAGACATTTAGGTTAGTCTTATAGGTGTCCATTATGTTCATATTTTTGTCTTGTAAATCTTGGTCGTGTCATCAGTCGAACTACGTGGTCTTTGTATGTATAATGTAGGCAAGGCTAATATGTTGATCAACCCCTGAGGCCCCTAGGATAGGTCTTTAGGTTAGGTATTGGTCGTCATGGTCGTGTCTCACCTTGGACTGGGGGAAAAATCCTACACTCACTAGGGCCAAATAAACTTTGAGCTTGAACCAATAGGAAAATAGTCATCAGACCAACATTAAAAACACAAACTTCAATGGATGATGATCTTTCTGAATCAAGGGTTTATCACATTAAACATGAAAGTTCAAATTGTTCTACTTTGATTTTTGATATCATATCTCTCAAGTCCTCAATGATGTATCGAACTAGAGGAGCAAGGAAGGAGTATGATTTTTCTTTGTCTGTTATTTGTGAGTTTATCATTATTACTATGCAAGTTGTCGTGAGACGTACGCTACAAAGTATCACTGATGACATTCCAAATTTTCATAGGAAAAAGATTGACTCTTGTCTGTTTATGCAAGCAATGCTCAGGTCATCTCGGTTTAATTATACTTAGATGCTTGTGTTAACTTACAATTTTAAAACATCATGAAAGTAGTACTTAGGTCATCTTGGTCTAAAATATGCCATCGATGCTTGTACTCACTTTCAACATTTTAAAGGCCCAATGATGATAAAAAGCATGACAAATTGGTTAATATAAATGACAACTTTTGAATATGAGATTTGCATAGTTAAGTTAGACTGCATTCATGTTGGTATTGCATGTGTATTTATGGGGTTTTTTTTCAATGCTGAAACAATTTCACAATGGTGTCATCTCTATTATTAATGGATTGAGTACACTAGACATTAATAAAAAACACATCATTCTCATTTAGTTGCACATCAGTTGCATATCTTAGAAAACATTCTCACATCATTTACATTCATACATTCCATCATGATATTTGCCTCAAAAAATACAAAAGAAAATAATAAAATACATACATTGCATATCATTTCCAACATCAAAATCATGTCATCCACTACGCTTAAATAAGTGAGTCTCTTCAGATTTCCAAGAAAGTTGGGAAATATGTCAGAGTTATGAAGCTTAAAAGATCAATCTATTGTAGTCTTCCCACAACTTTTGGAAGTTGGACAGACTCACTTATTCAAGCTTAAGGCCCTAAACATTTGAAGTCATGCACAAAACATCATTTGCATTACACATCATAATCATCACATCACATTGCATAATCATAATAATCACATCACATTGCATAATCATAATACATTCATCACATTGAATAATCATTATCATCACATAGAAATTAAATAAATTCACAACATTTCATATCATAAATGGGGAAATCAAATGCATATCAACATTTAGATAATAATCATTGCTGCATATCATATATCATCAAAAATGTCATAATGTCCACGTGTACAAGGATATCTAAAAATAGGATGAGATACGTCAAAATCCAAAAGGGCACTGTATTATGGGAAACACATCCTCAATCTCACAAAAGGTGTATATACAATGTCCAAGGAATATCACAAAATGCTATGTCGAGCTCCCCCTAGATGTTGCTGCTCTCATGGAACTAGTACCTCCTTTACCTAACGAACCTACAACTAGATCTCTCCTATCTCCATGTAATGGCTGCGTGACACCCATGCTAACAGTCTGAGAATGAGATCTTCCAGAACGAGATTGTACAAAACTCTCTCATCGCTCAAGAGGAACCAACTCATGATATTTACCTCTATAAAATTGCAACTCCTGAGAAATGTGTCAGATCTCTCTAAAGAAATCCATTGTACCTGTAGATGGTGCCGTCTATTGTATCCTCTTGGAAATGGCCTCAGCCTGCTTTTTCCAGTGTCTAAAGGAATCCCTCTCTGAAGTAAGTATGATCATATGTTCTTGCAACTATTGTATCTACTACCTATTTGTCCCTCTATTAGTTGTCAAAATATCAATTTGTGCCCGACACTACCTTAACTCATCCTGAAGGGACACGATTTGTGCTTGAGACTCTGCTATCTTGCTCTGAAATGACTAAACCTCTGCCTACAAAGCTACTATCTGTAACGACTGCTGATGAGAGGGTATCCCAATCCAAATCCTGGGAAGCACCGCCTGAGCTATGATAACACTCCTCCTGCGCCTCAGAACTGCAAAATCTAATGGATGACTATCACCTGCACCATCATCACTCTCCCCACCACCCACTGCTCCACCATCACTCTCCCCACCACCCTCTGCACCACCATCACCTCTGCAACCACCATCGGCACCACCATCATCACCTCTGCAAACACCCTCCCCACCATCATCACCACCATCATCATCTCCTCCCTCTCCATCAACTGGTGGTACTGGCTCCTCTGGATGAGTAAATCTAGGAAAGGGATGCATGTGGAAGAACTTTGAATAATCCTCAGTCATCTTGGTGTCTGTAATATATAGAACATAATCCCATAAAGCTGGTGTCAAGGTATAGT
Organism: Sequoia sempervirens; assembly: GCA_007258455.2. Classification (NCBI taxonomy): domain Eukaryota; kingdom Viridiplantae; phylum Streptophyta; class Pinopsida; order Cupressales; family Cupressaceae; genus Sequoia; species Sequoia sempervirens. Next base: position 17,987 of record VDFB02361348.1, on the reverse strand, counting down.
ACTTTGTACAAGCTACCTCATATGATACACAAGGGCCCCACTCTAAAACATCCTGTCGTCGCCATGCATAATGGGAAACTCCTAGGGGCATCCCCTGAACCCATCCAAACTATCAACATACTTGCAGATATAGGTAGCACTCAAGCACAACATGTGTCCACCCAATCAGATAGCGAGATAACAACATTTATGGCATCTCCAATTGATCCTCTGGCCACTACTCACAATCCAAGTATGGGCACCATGTGACAGTCTCCAAATCATCCATAGCATGCCTCCAATAGGAAACCTTGCCCAACTTATGCTAGACATGTGGACTGCTATAACTGAAAACATAGGGTCTCCCTGGTGGTCAATGTCTCTCTCCCATGGGTCGAGTGATGGCTATGTGCTCCCATGCCCAAGTTTGCAGTAATGTGATGCCACATGACAAGCTCGTCACCCTGTAATAAACAACCTTGTGCAAATCTCGGTATAAGTGGGCTAACATATATGAGCCCCATGCATACCTAGTACTATCAAGTGTCATCTGTGATAGCACACGACCCCAACCTACTGAAAATCCCTTTGACCTATGATAAGGACAAAGGAATCCACCAATGAATCCAGAAAGCACACACGACAAAGGACCATATCTGCTAATCATCTCTGTCCAAGGGATCCATCGGCCTGTAACATGATCATCTCGGTATAACCTCCTCAATGCAGTTTTCCCGCCCTGCTCTATCGTATCATACACCACTATCTCTCCCATCACTGGGATCCGTAGAATACGATAAACATCCTCTAGAGTCATGGTCATCTCTCTAGTGGGCAAATGAAAAGTGTTATGATCACTGTGCCATCTCTCTGCCAATGTTGTTAGTAAACCTTTGTTGATTCTATATTGTGGAATATCTAACAAGGAATTCAACCCACAACGAGAGATAATCTCTAAGTTGGCTGAGGATAACCGGCGGACCATGTTCCAAGTCTTCGGGAATCACTCCTGAGACTGGGGTACATCTCCATCTCCCTAATCATGAAAACAAATCAATCAATCAATAGCATGTTCAATCAAGATTATCAGTCAATCAATGTCATGTTCAATCAAGATTATCAGTCAATCAATGTCATGTTCAAATCAAGACTATTAGTTATTCAAGGTAATGTGCAGTTAATCAAATCAGGTTCAATTAGGACAATCAAATCGATTAGAACAATCAACATCTCAATCAATCAACCCATTGTTCCTCGCCTATCATGAGGACGATCTTCTATCAATCAACCCATCATTCCTTACCTGTCATGAGGATGATCTACTATCAATCAACCCATTGTTCCTTGCCTACCATGAGGATGATCTGCTATCAATCCTACCATCATTCCTCACCTATGATGAGGACAATTTGTTATCAATCCTACCATCGTTCCTTTCCTATCATGAGGATAATTTGCTATCAATCAAACCATCATTCCTTTCCTATCATGAGGATGATTTTCTATCAATCCTACCATCGTTCCTCGCCTATCATGAGGGAAATATGCTATCAATTCTATTATCATTCCTCACCTATCATGAGGATGATACAACACTGGTTCTATCATTTTATTTCCGCCTATGATGAGATCAAATCATCACGCAAAACATTAATCAAACACTGCACATACCACAATCTGACTGAAATCAATCCAAAACATGACAAACCAATGACTCCTAGGCTTCAAGGACATCTTGCAAACATCACCCCGAGGGCTTTCTACAATCACACCCCATAAAACGGGTCAAACGACAAGCTAAACCACCTCAAATTGACAAAGATGAAAACTTTCCAAGGCAACAAGAGGCACCACTTGGGACTCCAAAGATGCCAAAACAGAGTTTGCATCTCAAAAACATGTTTTCCAAGCTTGCAAGAGGCACCATTTGGGACCCCAAAGGCGCCAAAACAGAGTTCAACTTCAAAAACCTCCATTTTCAAGCTTGCAAGAGGCACCACTTGGGACACCAAAGGCACCAAAATAGTGTTGGAGGACAAAAACTTGAATTTCAAGCTTACAAGAGGTGCCATTTGGGACCCCAAAGGCACCAAAACTCTAAAAACACCCAAAACCATGCATTTTCAACCTTGCAAGAGGCACCATTTGGGACCCCAAAGGCTCCAAAACTCTCAAATGACTCAAAAACATCAATTTCACTCTTACAAGAGGTGCCATTTGGGACCCCAAAGGCGCCAAAAATTTTAAAACACATGAAAACTTGATTTTGAAGCTTCAAAGAGGCGCCATCTGGGACCCCGAAGGTGCCAAAACTCTTAAACATGCTCAAAAACACTCAAAAATGACAAAATCATCACCCAAAAGTGCATAAATGACATCCAATAAGCTACAACATCTATCTATGATGTTCAAAATACCATTAAAAGGAAAGAAAATGACTAACAAAGATGTTTCTCATAAAGTGTACCGTAGGTCCAGAGGCAACAGGCTGATTAGGTTGGCAAAGATGCTCAAAACGATGCTTGTGGTATGGGATCAACATCTTTCTCTAAGCTCTCCAATCTTCAACTTCTCCAAACTCCAAATGTGCAAATGAATCCCATTTTACCACGGTAAAATGGAGGGAATTATGGTGGGGGATTTATTTCCCATTTTTACCAAAAGGGATGGGTAATTAATCAACACTATTGCAAGAAAGAGCTTGCAATGACCTTTTGAGAGATAAATCGTCTCCAACATCAAAATGTCACTAAATCAATGTTGGATCATCGTCATAATCATCACAAAACCATCACCTCATTCCACCATTTCATTTTAACATCCCCACATTCACCGATTTATCTCTCGAGGGGGCATATATCCGTCAATACCTGAAATTCAAAAGTCTGGAGCATGGTTGGGGCATCCAATTTTTTTCTGAGAATCAACATCAAAATTTTCTTTGAAGCAACGTGTAAACACATTACTTCAAAGAGGGGAAAAATGTATACACCTAAAAACGGTCATCATATTCAGTTAATTAAATATAACCTATTTGATTAATGCTTCAACTACATATAAATAAGGTCTTACTTTATTTATATTTTTCACTTTCCTTTTAATTCTCCAAAATCACATTCTTCTAAATAATTAAATAAACAAAATACCCTAAACGTGTTTATTTAATTAATCTTCCCTAATCCTGATTAAGAATTAGAGCACATTTCTACAACTTTTTGTGTGCCACCTCATAAAGGTCACATGAAAATAAATAAGCCTAATTATTAATTAGAATTATCCTCACACACTTCCACCAATGAGAAAAAGCACATGGCTTTATTCCCCCACACTTCCAACAAATTTGGAGCACATGGGTCTTTGTTTCACACACTTGGGAATCCCATACATTTGGCATGCTTCCAATTGGTCAAAGGATTCTCCCCACACACATGGCATGTTGTCCTTGGTCAAGGGGACAACATCCTGATTCCTTTCATCTCTACTGTCTATTATTTCTCCTTCAAATCTAGACCGTTGATAGGTGCCACCTCACAAAATGCTTGAGAAACCCTATAAATACACCATCTTTCCTTAGCATTTATCTTCCGTTTATCATTGTATCCATTATCCTTTCCATCATTTTGTTTCATTTAGAAGCATACCACTAATCATTCCAACACACATTTGCACATATAAATCATCTTAGCTTGCATATTAAGCATCAAATCTCATTTTCTAGGTAGTCATTTTAACAACCTTTGTGCCTATAGAAATCTGAGGGCCAAATGGTTTAATAAATCCCTAGAAATAGATGACAATGATACGTATTTGAAAGATTTGATTGTATTACGAATAGAGTAGTTTTACTTGCTTCAAACTTTGAATGTAAACCGTCTCATTAAGGTTTGTGTTGACATTAGAATACTCTCCACATTTGACATTAAAAGGAATCCTTGGAGAATGGATCGTTGTAATAAAAAAGGACCAGTCATCATGTTATTGATGATAGTTCGAGCATTAGCATCTTGAAAAAGCATTTGAATGTGAGGCCGAATTTTAGGCCCGAAAACCAACCATTGTAGCATTTTAATAATAAAGCTCCAATGAATTCTATCATAGGCCTTATCAAAGTAAAGTTTAATTAAAATAGTATTATGGCATGTTTGTTGATCCCATTCACAGGTTTCCCAAGCTAACATAAGGTTATCAAGAATATATCTGCTATCAATAAAACTTGTTTGCTCTATTCTAACAATCCGTTTCACCACGGGTTTTATTCGAATAGCTAGAGCTTTAGCAATTATTCTATATGAAGTGTTTAATAAGATGATAGGGCACCAACCAAAAATAGAGTCTTCCATCTTTCCTTTAGGAAGGAGCTTAATTATTCCACCATTAATGTTTGGACCTAGGGAACCTTTGTTAAGGGCTCCAAATATAAACATAAATGATGCATAGGATGTCCTAGATGACATTAACATGATTTCAAATAAATAATTAAATACTTTTAAATGAAATAAAATAACACATAAATGTGCACTAGGTTTGCTCACAACAACTCTAGTAGAAGGAACACATGGTTTAATTTGATTTTGAATTTTAAAAGTTTAGGGTTCAAATCTATGACTAAGAAAATAACTTTGGTCAAGTTTACATTTGTATATTTGATCCAAGGTGATGGATGGAGGCCTTAGGGATCAAGATATTCTATCAATATAAAGTGATGATGGGACTAGGATGTGGCGATGTTCAAGAAAATTCTTAAGGGTGATTTGTCCCTAATAATTGATATTTTTTCTCTTCCTTTAGTCCCAAGACAAGTTATGTATGATCTTCCCTCATGTTGCAAGATAATCTCAGAAATTAAAATAGCATGCTCTTATTTATTCTTAGTGGGCCTACCCTTCTATTCAATCACAAAGGGGACAAACCAAACTCATGTATTCTAAAGAAGTATAGAAATTATTGCAAGAATCAAAAATTGCTTCAGAGAGCTATCATTTTTTACGCATACTTGTCCATTTTGTGGAGAGAAGGTGAAGTGGGAAGGTGGTGCAGGAGCACCTAGTTCAAGTCATGTAATTAGGGGTCCTAGTTTGAAGTTTTGAAAGTTGAGTCATTTTGATGTAATAAGGCCATGTGACAAGGCCATTCTTAGTGTTTTTTAAGTCATTTGAGTATTATTGGGCAAGAATGTAAGAAGTTGCAAAATCTTGCAAAACTTGTCAATGCAAAAAATGCAAAATTGCAAATTAGGAAGGTGAAAAGTCAATTTGGTTTGGGGAAGTTTAAAAGTTAGTTGTGTTCAATTTTGGGAGGTTAGTGAATTTTTATAAATTCTTGGTGAATGTTGTAAAAGGTGGTTGATGATTTTGTGAAAGACAACTCAATAAAGTGCTATGTTTTCAATAAAATTTTGTGTTTTCCTTTATATTTTGTTGTTGTAGACTAAACAACTTTCCCGTACAGGAAGTTTAAGGCTAGAAGTGGATTGTATTTAGTGGAGAAACATCTTAAGACCATTTTGGATTTTTTGGGATTGAAATCTATTGAATTTTGAGTGTTTGGTGGTTGATTTCCTATAGGCAGGTCTGAAAACTTGAATTTGAAGGGTTTGAAGACTTAAAAATGTGATATGGCCCATTCCACCAACTGTACCTCCTATAACTGAGTGAAATGGGCCCAATAAGGTAGGAATAGGTGTTTGAGTGGGTTTTGTGAGCAAGGGAGGTGAGTGTTGTGCTTGGGCATGATGCCCTAGTTAATTTTGAGGATTTTGAGTGAAATTTGAAGGTTTAAGGTGGGAAATTGTAGAAATCCTTGGGGGCAATAGATTTTGATGGTCTTTTGATCATTTTCAGACCTAATAAGGGATATTTTAAGTGTTTTTAAGGTTGCAAGAGGCTGGGAAGTGGTATTATCAATAAACCCTCTCCAAAACAAGCAAAAGTGAGGGTTTGGTGAAAAGGTGACTTGGAGGGTTTTCTGTGTTAAAAGTTGAAGATTTGATGGTTTTAGAGACTGGTTAAAGACTATCCACAAGAATTAGGGGTTGGTAAGTTGTTTAGAAGGGTGTTATTTTAGAAAATAGGCCTAATTGGCCAAGTAGGACAACGTAGAAACACTATTTTCTTGGTGTTGGTCCAAAGTGACCTATATTGCTTTTGTGATATGTTTTGTAAGGTAATAAAGGGTGTCCAAAATGTGAGTGTTTTGTGGAATAGAAGAGGTGATTGAAAGGTAAGTTCAAATAACCATGTCTGCACACCTACAAGAGAAGTTGTGAAGTTGTGTTGGAAAACACCCTAGTTAGGGTTTGGTTGATAGAAGAGTTATTGAAAATAGTTTGAATTGTGGTTGTGATTGTATTTACCTCCCTGCTTTGCATCAGAAGGGACTTGAGACAACCAAATTCTTGCAAGTGGACCTCCCATTCTTGGATCTTGGCCTCATATATGGCTAGGTGCAAGAATTTGGGTTCACAAAATGTTCAAAAAGTGGAAGTATTTTTCTTGATTTTCACAATTTGTCACAGTTGGACTAAAAATTTGAGGCACTTACACATAGAATCTTTAAAAAGTCTAGTAATATGAGACATAATATTTTGAGCCTAGTTTTCAAATATGTAATTTATTCCAATACCCAGACGATACAAATTAATTTTTAATAGGCATGTATAAAAACCATTTTTTAAAAGTCACTTTTTAGGACCATACAATGAACATGTATGGTCATCTTAACTTGACCTAAATAAAAGTATTTGTATAATTCCTTTTGAGGAGAGATGTGTATTATATTTAAGATTGATGAGGATATTTTTTGTAATTTTTTTAAAATATTTTTTTATTAATTTTTTATTGGTCATAATTGTTGTTTTTGAAAGTCCCGCATGTATGGACACCATAATTTGAGCTAAATTAATCATTTTTTCACTTTTTTTAGCTCAAATTATGGTGGCCATACATTGATATCAGACGTGGATAAGCTTGATTGAAATTTGTGAAGATTGGAAATGGATTGATAGATTAGACTTTGAGATTTCATTAGTGCACAAATATCATCATAGAGAATTTTTATTTTGCAAATAGATAACTTACACCGAGGTATGGAAAGACCAAGGTGTGAAATGCTATCCCTTTGCATAGACAAACACATTGCAGACAAGGAGTGCCATGAATCATACTAGTGACAATAGAACCCTATTGGAATATGTGAGGATGTAACCACAAAGCATGTTGATCCTGATGCAAGAAATCGTTAAATGGCCTTTAATTTGCATAGGATGTTTTTATTATGCCAAATGGAACCCCAATCATGCACAAGGAACTTAGTTGCCCAACAATATTGTCAAGACAAGCCCCAAACAAAAATCAAAAGAGAAAAATCATGATCCATCCTCACTCCTCTAATCATTTGTGGATATCCTCGAGTAGCATATGAACATGACCAAAGATAAATCAAATAAAATATAAGACTTATTGGACTAAATGAGTCAACAACCATTTAGATATTTTTTCCAAAGATGAGTGTTTGTTGGTATGATTCTAAGGATCCTGTCTAGTTTCAAGAATGAAACATCTCATATAAGATGTCTAGTCTAGTTTTGAGAATGCAATAGCTTGTATAGGAAAAATGATGGATGGTAAATATAGATGATTTTGATTAGGCAATTGATCGATTAGGCTTGAAAACTAGTTTGATAGTTTGCTTATGGTTTTGTGATTTTTTAAGCTTAGCATTTGTAATATGTTCTATTTGTGTTTGATCAAAGTGTTAGTCTCAGCAAGGGAGAATTTATTATGGAAGGTGGATTGTGGTAGGTGATAAGGCTTATTATGGATTGTGGTAGGTGATAAGGCTTATTATGGATTGTGGATTGTTTATTATGGAAGGTGGATAGTGATGAGTAATCGATGTAATATATCCTTTGATACATTGTGAAAGATTCAATCTGAAAAACCTTAGTCAAGGATTTCCCCCAGTCAGTTATAGGACCAGTTATTGAGGAAAGGATCAGATAGACCAACTTTATTATGAGTTGGCATGAAAGGCAAGTGATACTAGACATTAACCAATCTTCGGCTATGAGAGGTATGACAAGCTTTAATATGGAAGTAGGATTTCGTTATGAAGGAGTATATGTTCAAATTATTATGGATGGGATGAAGAAAACTAGATGGAGTAATGGTAGATGGAAGAGCAATGGCCCACTACACATGATGCCTATTTTCTAGGTTTTCACCATGGTACTTACTCAAAGCACCACCGAAGTGGATTTTACTAGAGGTGGAATTATTTCTCTTTACTTTTTTCTTTTTTTTTTCAAATTTTTTATTTTTGATATCACACAAGATGCCTATTTGCTAGGGTTTTATCAAGGTGACAAATTTTTTATTTTTTATTTTTTTTTGTATTTTTTATTTTTGAATTTCTCTAAGAGTCATGTGTAAAAATTATGAAGGTGTGTTCTATTGATGGGTTCTCAAAGTGGTTCACCTTCAAAAGTGGCAAGTTGGTATGCACTAGATCCATATTGTTACACGCCATTGTGTTATTACTTATTTACTTTTACCTAGTTGAGTGAAAATGCTTTAAATGTATGTGTTTATGCTTTATGTATCTTGAAAATGTAATAAATGAATGTTTGATTCAAATTGATGTTATATAATGATTTTTTCTATGAAATATATGATGCAAATGGTTGCAATTGATTCAACTAACTACTATTGTAATGTACTAAATTGGATGCAAGTACAGATTCAATCCTCTGGAAGAGAGGGGAAGTATCACTCAGGAGAAGAACTTGGTCTGGTAACTCTTAAATGAGCCTAACTAAGCTTTCACACACTCACCTCTAGTTTATAATGTCAAGTCAATAGTTTGGGAAATGGTAAGTTATCCTTAGCCTTGTTTGAGTATGGTTTAGAGGACGTTTTAATCTTATCTATGAATGTTTTGATTATGTGATTGAGTCTCCTATCTTGTGTGAGTTTTTCCTTGTGTATATTTAAATTGATGAGATATATACATAAAATGTATATATATGTATATATGTATGTGTCTACAATAAAATCATACACATGAGTAAATACATGCATGAGTATGTGTAGATAGATGTATCTATGCATGCTCATGGATAGATTACCCATATGCATAGGAATATCGATTGGACAAAAGGAACATATATATATCATCAATACATACACACACACACACACATATATATACCATGCTTTGATATTTAAACACATATACTCACAATTCCTTACACAAAGTGTGTGTGTGTGTGTGTATACACACTTGCATAAGGAAGTGTGAGTATATGTGTTTAAATATCAAATCATGGTATATATATAGTATATAAACATATATATATATATTAATATGTGTATGTATTGATGATAAAAAATGTCCATACAAGTATATTGATATATATACATATATACATACATGTATATGTATATGTATATGTATATGTATATGTATGTACATATACATACATATACATATACATATACATATACATATACATATACATATACATATGCATGTGTCATTATGCGAAATATGTGAATATGCATTTGTGTATTTGGATAGTGAATAATGTAAAATTTTAAGTTGAGATATATATATATATATATACATATTATATTTTTTATTAGATAATTAGGGGAGGGGCTTGATCTCGTGGTTATAGCCAAAACTTAAAAAAGAAAATAGGGTGGATAAAATAACACCACCAACCAACATCGAAAAAACATGTCCAGGGTGGCACGTAGGTCAAAAAATAGAACAATAACCACAAAACCACTATACCTAATAAAAAAAAAGAGGTTACTACCATGGTTCTTAAAATCATGAAGACCATTTATCAGGTCCACCATATACCAGCTAGTCCAAAACCATAACAGAGCTATTTGGAAATAGCAGTCCAAAATATAAAAACAAAATGACAAAAAGAGCAGGGTTGCCATCAAGAAATAGAGCAGGACCAATGCCAATAATTGGCATTAGCTATCAAATCCTCATAGTCACCAATATGAGAGATGAACTCCCTCCAACCAAGGCCAAATTCAATGGTAACAACAACCACTCCAAGGGTGGGCAGACAACCCAAATCAGAACCATCAGAAGATTAGCATTTTTAGAAAGTTTGATACCATCCACACTCTTTAAAACAACCAGCTAGCAATAGACCTGTTGCTCAAAAAACCAAATTTTAGAGCCAAAACTTTGCCTCTCCACCTCTATATACATATTATGTTATGTATATATATTATATGTTAAATGATTCTAAATAGCATTGAAAATTTTATAGCCCACATATCATATAAAACACAAAATATACTATGTATAAAGCACAACTTATAGTATAAAGTGCTAAAACAAAGGGAATTGCACAGTATTTGATAATAGCACATAAACCATAACATTTCATGAAATGTTTAAAGTGTTGGGTAATGTAAACCAAAGGCAACACTAATATATGGTGTGTTGAAACAAAGCAAACTATAGTATGAGAATAAAAAGGAAAGACTTAGTCAAATGATGTGAAGGAAGAATTAATATCAATGCATAAAGAGCTTTGACTTGGTCTTCACCAAGCAACAACCAAATTAATATGGTGCATGGTAAAATATGTGGTGCCAAAGTATGAATTGTTCGCATCTTTTAGAAGTTTGTTTTGGATATCATTTCTTGCGTATGAGGCAAGTGGAATCTGAGAAATAGTCAAGTATGAAGCTAGCTAGGAATGGTCGACCCGTAGAAACATTATCCTTGCATTTATGATTGAATCACTTTGTTGTCATGAGAATACAATGACTGGTTGAGCATATGCATATAGTCACCATTTTTAGTTTGCCACCTTGAACCTATTAGCTGAGTCAAACCTTTAAGTGTGAGAAGTGGAAAGATTGAGAGCTTGTTGGTAGCCTTGGAGTGCTTAAGTTTTTTGTATAAATACGGGAGCATTCTTCTTCATTGACATGCATAATTGCATTCTTATTTTTTTATTTTTCTGAGAGTTACTCTGCTACATTCCTGAGTTGTGAGTTGGTGAGAAATTGAGAGTGTGTTTAGTGAAATAGGTTGAGTTGCACTGTGATAATTTGTCAATGGAAGATAGAAGTTAGTGAGAAGTTGAGTTAAGAAGGAATTGCAAGCTATTTTTGGTGAAGGTTGTGCTAGGAAACCAAATTTATCAATTGGAGCTATTTGATTACAGGCATGCTATTTTTCTACTCTGTTTTATATTTTAAGTTGGAAAGATTTCTTGATTTTGTATGATTTGTTTGAATTTAATAGAAAGAGGAAATACAAATGTTGTATATGATTATGTTTATTTACTTCACAAAAATTACATAACATGCTTGAAGAACTTAGTTGATTGTTAAACCCATATTTGGGGTTATATTAGAATATTATATATGTAGGAAAGGGTGTTTGAGTGTTACTATAAACTATTTTAAGTAAAGATCTTATATAGTTATAGTTTGATTTATGAAGGATTTTGTGACAGTCTGATTTATGAATTAGTTTGAATTACCATAGAGAAATGTCTTAGTAAGAGAATATAGGTCATTCCTGGGGTTAGGATAATCCATTGAAGGGGATAGCCTATGCATAAAATATGTGTGGTCATTACAAATCAAGCTAGGAAGGTGTGTGAATAGGATGAATCTCACTCAAAATAACTGAGTGTTGAATTCTTTGGCCAAAGTAGTGTAAGTTTCCACTGTTTACACTGTCAATTCACTATGATCTAGTTATACATGCTAGTATGATATTTTCATACACGTAGGTTGTAGCCATTTTATAGGAAAGTTCTAGTTTGTAGGACACAACACCAAGTTTAGGAAAGGATTGTATTATGGGGTTACCAAACCAATCTCTTCATCAAAGGGTAGGGCCATCTCACCATTAGGTAGATGTGTGGGGGACTGTATTAAGTATGTGGTTGGTGCAAAAGCGCTTGAGTGATTCTTCTCCTCATTAATTGGCAGCCAAGATTTGAAGGGGGATTACCTAGACCATATGTTTTCTACTGCCAAAATCTTAGAAGAGCTATGTATGTATTCTTCTATCCATTTATATGGAAGATTGTAAATATGAAAGTTAAACTTGAAGATTATTCAATATGAAATCAATACATTGGAAAAAATTGTGAAATTAAAATGAAATGCAATGGAAGTTTGGAATAGTGTTTATTTCAAATGTGCATGTTATCTTTGTTTAAGGAAAGAAAATATTTAATGTTATGTGATGGCATCATGGTTCAGTCACTTGTGGGTAAAAACATAGGAAATGTTTTGAGTAGAACAATGGGCATGTTACACATATGTTGTAGTGATAATATAGGGACCCAACCAATTAGGCTCAAACTTGCCCGACTTCTCTCTTTCCAGCGGATTCTTCTGATTTTCTTTTAAAACTAGATCGCCAATGTCAAAGTGTCTAACTGAAACTCTCTTTTTATAACTTTGAAGAAGATTATTTTGATATGCTTGTATATGGACCAACTTTGTCTAATGCCTCTCATCCAGTAACTCTAGCTTATGCATCCTATATATTTTGTAGTCTTCCTCATTAATAAAATATTGCATGGATATCCTCAAGGATGGTAACTCAACCTCAATAGGAAGAATAGCTTCAAAACCAAAGACCATGGAGTATGGGGTGGCACTTGTAGGAGTGTGAATGCTTGTACGATATACCCATAAAGTTGGGTTCGACTAAAGGTGTCAATCATGGTAGCATCATTGATAGTCATCTTTAAGATTTTAATGATGGTTTTGTTAGACTCCTCAACTTGGCCATTACCTTGTGGATAGTAAGGAGTGGAAAATGATGCTAGATGTGGAATCTATTGCATAACTCATGAACATCCTTGTTCTTGAAAGGGAAACTATTATCAGTGATGACAGAAAGGGGAACACCATATCGACATATGATGTGATTAAGGGTAAATTTTTCAATTTGCTTGTTGGTGATATAGGTTAGGGGAATGGATTCAATCCACTTTGTATAATACTTAGTGGCAATAATGATGAACTTATGGCTATTTGTAGAGGAAGGATGGATCTTTCCTATGAGGTTGAGTCCTCATTGAGAGAAAGGCCATGGAGATGTGATAGGATGAAGGTCCCGTGTCAATGCATGTGCAAGATCTCCATGAATTTGACATTGGTGACACTTCTTAACAAACCAATATGCATCTTGCTCCATAATGGGCCAATAATATCCAACTCTCATGAGATTTTTGGCTAAGGTAAGACCACTAGAATGAGCTCCACATATATTGTTGTGTACTTCATGTAAATTTGTTTGTGCTTCTTCTAAGTTGAGACACCTAAGAAGAGTACTATCTGGACGACATTAGTATAGGGTGTCACCAATGATAACATATCAGGAGGCTTGACATATAAAGGTCTTGCGTTGGTTGCTTGAAAAATCAAGGGGAAGGATTTGGTCATGAAGATAATTATAAATGTCTTTATACCAAGATGAATCAAGACCAACAATTTCACACATGAGCTTGGACTCATGAACATCAAAATCAGGAATCAAAAGTTTTTCCACCAAGAACTCACACAAATGTAAGTTATGAGGCATGTCAAGTAGAGATCCAATGGTAGCCATGGTGTCATCTACTATGTTTTGTATTCTAGGAATTTGTTCAAACATGATGACATCAAAGTATTGTTTAAAACTGTCGACCATCCTCTTGTAAGGTGCGAGCTTTTCATCTTTTGTCTCATAGTCATCATTGATTTGTCAGACAACCAATTGAGAATCGCCATAGACATAAAGTTTCTTGATCTTCTACTTGATGGTTCTCCTAAGTCCCGTAATCAGAGCCTCATATTCTACAATGTTGTTTGTATAGGTAAAAGATATTTTGAAGGACTTAGGGATTTTGTCTCCTTGTGGTGTGATGAAAAGAATTCTTGCTCCAGATCTATGATGAGTGTAGGACCCATCAAAATACAATTTCCATCCTATAGATGTAATCATTGTGAACATTGCTTCATCAAGAAAATATTATACAAGAGGATGATCTACTATAGTGGGAGCATCAGTTAATTGATCATCTACCACTTGTCCTTTTATTTCTTTTCAATCAACATATTGGATGTCAAATTCACTCAAAATCATCACCCATTTTACCAGTTTACCAATAAGAGCCAGTTTATTGAGTAGATATTTCAAGGGATCTATCTTTGCTATGAGATGGGTTTGATGATTTAACATGTAGTGTCAGGGATTTTTTGAAGCAAAAACAACAAGACTTTCACGCTCAATAGGTGTATAATTAAGCTCATTCCCTACTAATGTACAGTTGATATAATATATAGCTCTCTATTTTCCTTCTCCATTGTGTTGTGCTAAGAGAGCTCCTAATGCCAATGTTGTAGCTAATATGTATAGAATTAATGTTTTTCCATCAATAGATGGCATTAAGATTATGGGTGATAACAAATAATCCTTCAATTGTTGAAAATCTTGTTGACAACGATTAGTCCATTTGAATGGTACACCCTTGTGAAGAAAATTTGAAAAGAGTGATATTTATCAGCTAATTGAGCAATGAATCTATGAAGGGACTATAGCTTCCCTTGTAAACTACATAGATAGGTCAAATTAGATGGAGGAGTCATATCTATAGTATCTTTTAACTTTATAGGATCAACTTCAATACCTTTGTGGGACACGATATATGCAAGGAGTTTTCCAAAAGTGACTCTAAAGGCACACTTCTTAGGATTCAACCCAACTTTATATTTCTCCAATATGGTGAAGATCTTGTCAAGCACATCAAGATGACCTTCTCTTGTAAAAGATTCCCCTAACAAGTCATCAACATAATCCTTCATAAGAGTATATGTCATGTCATGGAAGATTAAGGTCATAGCTCTCTAATAAGTTGCTCTAGCATTTTTGAGACCAAAGGGCATTAAATTCCAAAAATAGGTACCCCAAGGACATTTGAAAGTTGTTTCATGTTGATCTTCAGGAGAAATTTTTATCTGATTATACCTGGAAAATCCGTCCATTAGTGACAACATCTCATATCTAGCTGTCAGATCCACTATGATATCAATGTTTGGCAAGGGGAAATCATCCTTAAGACATGCCTTGTTGAAGACTATGAAATCAGTGCATATTCAGATTCCCCCAATTGGCTTGGTAATTGGAACTAGATTTGATATCCATACAATGTAGTCTATTGATCTGATAAAGCCAACATCTAACATCTTTTTCAACTTAGCTTTGACCAACAAGGAAATTTGTGGATGCATTTATCTTAACTTTTTCTTTATAGGCTTTGCTCCCAGATAGAGAGGTAAATGATGGACTAGTTCAGGATCCATCTCAAGCATGTAGACATAAGACCAAGAAAAAATAATCTATCTTTTGAAGAAGAAGCTAGTGGAATCTAGTCTTTCTATTTCTGTTAGAGAAGCTGCGAAGTGTATAATCCTCAAATTTTCCACTATACTGATATTGACCTCTTCTTATTTCTCCACCAAAAGGGGAGATCTCTCTTGAGTGGTGGGGATCATATCCAACCTTCCATCCTTGGGTGCCTCAATGAGGTTTTCACCCTCAAATGCGTCCTTTATTTTTTCTTTTTCTTGGTCTAAAGGTGCCTTTCAATTTTAATCTAAAGACCTATTCTTTTTTATTTTTTCATTTTTATGACTAGAAGGTGAAGTGGACCCACCAAAATAAGCATTAACATCAAGATCTATGGTAAAACCATCTTTATGATCGCATAGGGGTATACCTTCTTGAAGTTCCATGAAATCAACTATGGCTTCATCATTTTTGAAAGTATCCAAGCTCGATGGTCCTTATTGATCCCAATCTATAAGTCGTGGGTGGACTAAGTCAAGTTATCATCAATATCTAAAAAAGTTAGAGACATGGTAGATAAGGTAAGGATTGAGGAGTCTTTGGGGTCCCAAAAGGTATCAATTCAAGCATGATCATCAATAGGTTGGTTATCACAAGGGTCTGGGTCTATGTTAGCACTATCCTTAGGAGTCTTGACATCATTAAAAATGTTAATGTCTTCACCCGAAAGCAACTTAGTACTAGGAGCATCTAATCTCAATGGTGGATACCCCAACTCTATGTTTTTAGGTTGAATAGGTTCTATAATTTTTTTTTTTTATGATCCCATACCACTATGATCATAATAACCTTTTTGTTTCATGATAGAAAAGACTTTATTATATTGTTTAGCTGGCAATTGAATATGTTTTGCATCTTCTTCATCCTTATATATCTAGGTAGAGATATCCTCATCAATAGACTCCTTGTCTCATTCTCACCACTTAGTGAAAGTAGTGGGAGGTTAATATTAAATGATGAATTTAGAGTCCTTTTGAATATTCTATAGCTTACCATAAGATTTAGATGAGGCAAGAAACTTGCCAATGCAAAATGAATCTACCATGTATTCACCATATCTCTTGTCTTAAATCTAGACCTTGTTCTCAGGAAAAGAAATGGGTGGAAAGGAATATTTGGAAAGTGACATGGTATCAATGCAGTGAGATAAATTGGACAATGAATCTTCTTTATTGATAGGCACTTGGAATTCAAGAATCCCTCTCAAATTACTACAATATTGGGAAGGACTAGGATCCCTTGATATAGTGATTTCAACTCCAATGTAAAGGAATTTTAAGCATTGATGGTACATGGAGGGAATGACCTTCATGGCATGGATCCATGGATGACCAAGGAGAAGATTATATGGAAGGTCCAAGTACAATACTTGACACAATGTATTTTCTATTGCTAGACCAACTTTAATAGGAAGGGTTATAACACCCTTAGAAGAACATTTTGTGTCATCATAAGCTTTTATGATAATCATTTTTATGCATCAATACATGCCTTAGCAAATCTCAATGTTGTGACCAATTTCAAAGTACAAATATTTAGGCTCGCTCCACCATCTACCAAAACTTGTCTGATTTTGTGTTTATTGATAAAAACTTTGAGATGGAGGGCTTTGTTATGTTGAGGCTTGTGTGAAGGGACATCATGCTCTATAAATGTAACATGATGGGTAGTAGCAATATATCCTACCATGGCCTGAAACTGTTAACATTTAGATCTGTAGGAACAAAAGAATCCTAAAAATATTTATTTAGGATAGCCTTATATGCAGGGGATATAAGTAGCAACTCAAAAATGGATATTTGAGTAGGTGTCTTTCCTAAGTGATCCAAAAGGTTGTTGGTTAGGAAGTTGGGATATGGAAGTAGCTCCTTGTAAACTCACTTTGGATATATGTGTGGTAACTTCACACTCAAGACTCTTTCCCTTTATAGTTATAATCAAGACATTATTATCTTTAGCATTAGTCACTAAACTGGAGACCTTCCCTTGTCCATGGTTTTGGAGAGGGTCTTTGAATATAATATGATCAATGTTAGAGGATCCAAGCAAATTATCGATCACTATGTCTCCCTACTCAATAAGATCTTGAATGATGTTCTTGAGTTTAAAACACATAAAATTTTTATGTCCCTTGGTCCTATGATATTCGTAGAAGTCGTTATCGTTCCATTAGGCTGGTTTGAAAGGTCCTAGCTCATAATGTCTTACTGTTGGAAGTTGAATAACTTTAGATTGTATGAGATTCTTCAAAGTTCTTTCGATTGGTTCATCTAGGGGTGTATATTTTTGTCTTGGGTTATTGTTAGTTATAGGGGGATCACATGATGAGTTGTTTTGAATTGTATTAGTTGATTGTTCATGACTTTGTGATTTTTTTATTTGATATTTGCATCTTTGATGTAAAAGGTCCTTTGAGACTAATGATAGGTTGAGCTTTACTTAACATTTTTGCATCTACTACACTGTCATTTGTTACATTTTTACTTTGTGACCAAAATTTAGATTTGTTATTTGATGTGCTTGGATTATTATTGGTTTCTTTGAAGATTTTTATAAGTCCTTTTACAATTTAAGGGATTTCTCGATAGTGATAACCTTCTCAATGACTT
>VDFB02361347.1:0-14815 GCA_007258455.2 Sequoia sempervirens | reverse complement strand
CATCTAAAAGAAGAAAGAAAGTTGAAGCTTTCTTCCAAGGAAAAAATTTCTTTAAGGATGATATAGAACAACTAAAGGAGGCCCTTGATGAAAGAAAAGATAAATTTGTTGAACAACCCTCTAGACCTAGGAAATCAAGAAGACTATCTTCCGGTGTTGCACCAACACCTATCTCTAGTACTGCCACTTCCAGTACTACTAATATTGAGAAGGGAAAGAGGAAAGAATAAAGTCCCCATGCATCAGTTGATGTTGATGCCCATATCGGTCCCAGTACCTGAGCATATAAGAGAAAAGTCATACCTCTTGCTACACCATCTACTGCTTCAAGAAGAAGAAGAGTAAAACAAAAGGCCAACAAGAAAGAAAATCTAAGTGATGTTGTTTAGGAAGAAATAGAACTTGGAATAGAAGAAGATCATCAACTGAAAATAAATAAATGAGTAGTACCTCCTATGAAGAAGCTGAAACTAGAGTTGATATCTCCATGGATGAGGAGACAAGGGAAGAGGAGGATACTTACCGAATCCATGTACATAAAAAGAAGAATGAAGAAGGCTCATTTGATCCTATGGAGGACATGTTTGGATCTCCTTCACAAGTGATCAACCTATTACCTATTTTTTCACTCCGAGCTCAAACAGTAGAGCCGGGATAAACACTGTTTATAGGTACAGAAAATTTTCATGTTTTGCCAATTAAGTGTTCATTGATCATCATAGAGATCATCTTACATATGAGTCATAGTTTATTGTGCAAACGTTTAAAAAAAAAAATTGAGAAAATTTGCATAGTGATGCTTTTATTCATTTTGTGGAATGTTGAATCTCGCACAAGCCGCGAGAGTAACTGAGTTTGTTTTTGACAATCAAGAGATGAATAAAAAAATTTGAATGCACAAGCTACACAGCTGAAAATAACATAAGAGTAAAGGAGAGAAGCAATTCATCATTTCCTGTAATGATGAATCACTTTCGTTGGTGCTTCTAGCCGTCGTGCCTCCAAGCAGCTGCAACCTCGCTTCATCGCTCCATGAACCTGCAAAATCTTTAAGGAGATGGTATTAGAGTTATACTCTAAGACAATGGTGAATTACTTTCTTCCTTACGCCTATGCTATAGATAGGAATGTAATTTGCATTAAACCAAGCATTCATCAAATAATTGCAAAAAATCAAGCGGAAAGACATAATTCAATGGAAGCTTTCAACTTCTTTTATTTTGCTAACATGTTTGTTTCAGTGTGCAGGAACAGGTTCATCATGTTCGAGATCATTTCATCAGATATGTGGAGTAAAACGGGCTCCCACAAGGGTTGAGCCTGGCATATCAAAAGGATACACTCTCAAGTTACATACGAGAGTTCATTAATATTGTCAAAATAGTTATCAAAAGAGATACTGAAATAAAGAATAGTCAAATAAGCAGATTTATTTCAAACAAATTCAAGAAAAGCAGCTTGAGCATACAGTATAACTTCGCTCTTCATATCAAGAAAGGATCAATCAATGTTGTACTCATCAGTTTCATATTCTTTTCAGCTCTACTTTATAATTTTTCACATTACATCTAAATAAAGTGTTGAGCCTCTTTGCATTGAAGAGAAATAGAATATTCGAGTATTGGAATGCTTTCATAAATCATATCACCGTACAGGACAAATTTGCAACAATCCAAGTTTTTACAAGTTCTTCAATAGAAAGCAGCAAGTCCTGTTTTAAGTCAGCATTTAATAATACTGGAAGATACAGATATGCATTATCTTTTATCAAACAAAACAATCTAATGTTACAAGCTAATGTTATACTCTGGCACATTTTGCTGAGTACGTTTCCATCATAAAATACAGCCATGTTTTGGGAACAAAAGATGTTCATTATCTTGATTCAAGTGAGCTTGAGAGATAGCACAGTGACAAGCAAAAAGTAGGAATACAACAGTGTTTACAAAGTATTTTAAAGTGAGAGATTATCACGAACTTTAAAAGCTTGCATCTACAGGACAACATTGTTACAGTTCAGGTTAAAAAGACATAACAGAAGTATCTATACCAGCATAAAGCATTAAATGAGCAGTCAAAAGTTGGACGGTATATAGAAATTTCTGAGCAAGTTCTTTTTGTGTTGACAGTTCCACAGGTTTCAAATGCAAGGAGTGGCAAAAATGATGTATTTTTCTTAGAGTAAGCATCATTTTGACTACATGTTGTATAAGAGTGAATGACCATAGTCAATAACAAAAGGAGAGCTTATACAGGACAGTGAGATGTTGTCCAGTTACAAATAGCCAGAATGATTTTGAAATTATGTATAACAGTCATCTCATGTTACAGGAGCTTTCAATAAAACATATATACTGTGCAAATAAAAATGGGAGAGTGCAAAAAATAGAGGGGCATATAATGTTAGAAGTCTTTGCTTTCAGTGAAGATAGAGGTTTAAGATCAAAATGGCTCTTAAGGTTGTTGTCTCACAGATACATGGAAATGCACGCAAAGGATCAAATATCCATAATAATCACAGTAGTCGCGGCTTTCAAAACAGAGAGACTTCATGTTTCTTTTATGGGACAATCATTGATATGTTGTTCGTTGAGTCATTTCAAATTTTACCAATGGAAATGCATGCAAAGGATCAAATACACCAAGAATGAGTGTTACAGTCGTGGCCAGTAATGACAGTATTATACAAATTTTTTTGAACAAATGTTCAGGAATCGAAATGAAAAGTCTTGGGTAACCATCATCTACAATCAAAATGATTAAAGTAGTTTCAGAAGCTAAGATTTTCTGTTTTTATGGCCTCAAAATAGAAAGAATAGCATGGGTTTGTGCTAAAGAATGCGAGTTACCTTGTGATATCGCTCAAGTGATGAGTTCGAACTCTTTCCAGCTCCATAGTAGCCAGGTTAAAATAGAATACCAAGAGAATACGAGAGGAACAGAGAGAAGACACATAATGTATTAGATATCATCACAGTCACGCCTTAAGACCTCAGAAAAACACATTTTTAATGCTTGGTAATATCCAGAGTTGTCAAAATATAAAAAGCGAGCTTCATTTTACCTGTTTTGTTCAAGAATATCTCAAGAGATCATCAGAAATCGACAGGAAATGGTCAAATTCGAGCTTCAAACCCTCCATGGCGGTGGCCGATTTCCTCCAGAAGTTTCTTTTGGTCAAATGCAAAAGAATGATAATGTTCTTTTAGGGTTCGATGGTGCTTTTGTCATTCGCCCTAATTCTTCTTTGCATATTTTTGTAATGATTTTTAATAATCATTTTGTTTTTTATTTTCCTCATGGTCATGTTTTGAAGTCAATGAGTCAAGAAATGGTCGGCCTTATCAAATAGTGATGAAGTTTTTATGCTAAGTATTATGGCAGAATATTAAATCCTTATCTATGCCAAGTGTGGTTAAATGGTGGTCTTAATGAAAGTGCGAAATACATGCTAAATTTGACTTTGAAGCTTAAGGATTAAGTTAGCTTTATTCTTTTTATTCTCATTTGCATAAATAATGTAAATAAATTAATTGAATGATGAAATAAATCATTTAATTAATTTATCACCTAAATGCAAATAAGAATATTAGGTAAAGCTAAGATATATTTTACTTCAGTTCTACATTAGGTTGTCCACTGAAGACTTAAATGAGAAGGATGAACTTTAAAGTGTGCATGGGCGGATTGATACAAATGAGGTGAAATTTGCATGCTTTAGCCCACTTTTTCAAGGATTTCAGTCTAGTTCGAGTTGCAGATCGATTTCATGCTTTATGACTGCAAGTTCGAGTTTGTGTTCACTCATTTTTGCATGAGTTTGAGCCACTTTTTCAGGGATTTTCACTTGTGCTCAGATTTCGCATTGTAATTGTCATCTTTTCACTTTCAGATCACTTTGAGTTGCTATTCATGCACTTTGGAGTGCCTTTCATATTGTATATATTAAAAAAGTTTATCTTTTTCAATCTAGTTCTTGTTTTTCAGCCTTTGCACTCTGCAAAGCGAATTCATTCAACTCAGCTTTCAGATTAATATCGTAGCACTTTTATGTTCGTGTAATTGCAGATTCCTTTGAGTTTCAAGACTTTTAGAGTTTGCTCCTTCTAGATTTCAAGCATTGTTTTTATGAAGAATTTGATCGAAGAATTACTGTGTTTCAGTTCTGAAAACCTCTCATTTTTTCTTGTCTTTTTTACATATCTGTATGCAATTTAGTTTAAGTTCACTGGTTATGCACCGTGCTTATTAATTGGTTAATAAATTTTGTCGTGAAAACCTCTTTTTCCCTCAATATTGCATTAGATCAAAGCCTCTGTTTAAATCATTCAAGTGATTAAATTATTGAATCAGGTTGTGTAGATTAGAGTTTTGAGAAGTTTATTGTGAGTCATAATTGCAAGTCATTATCATTTAGGTGCAATCACCTCTCGTAGCTTTAAGATTTCAATTCAAGCAAGCTTTCTATCTCTTTCCCAGCCAAGTCAGTTAGTTTTTAGGAGGTTTTCATCAAGGAACCAGCCCTCTCTGGAGATTGATTCTCAGTGTTAGGCAACCCACAGGCCTGAGAATCATTCCATGTTTCAACAGATTGCTCAATTTAACTATTCAAGCGTTTGGGTGCAATCTGAATTGACAACAGTTTTGGCATGCTCGGTGGGACTCTCAAATCACTTTTCAGAAAGAAGTTTTTATACCAGGGTTTCGCTTGTATAGAACAGCTTATTTCAGCCTTTCAGAGGATTATTTCCATATACCTGGCGACTCTGTTTCTCAGTTTCTAGCAGATAAAGTGCACAGCTTATGAGAAATATTCAGACATGAAGTTCTTCTTCGTTTGAGTACTTGCAACTGTCTTCGCCAAAAAGAATAGGAAGGACAGCCAAACGAACTTTTGGTAAATCTTCAAGAAAGCAATTAGTTTCTCCAATTAAAAGAGAAAAACCATTAGTTTACATATCAAGAAGGAGAGGAAGATCGTTGACAAGGCAGCCAAGTTCTTTCTCAGCTTCACCAAGTTACAGAGTACTAGTTCAGCCTGTATCGATTATACAAGCTGCAAATTTCAGAACACTAGCAACTCCAATGGCTAGAGCACATGCTTTTGTTTCATTTGATGGGGGCAGCCCGTTAGATCTAGCTCTACATAATGATATACCAATAGCAGCTCTCAAAAGTCTGCCTTTTTTTACAGGTGAAGATCAGACTATGCCCATTGAGCATATTAGAGATGTAGCCTCGTTATGTGGAGTTCATCATGTGACTCAAGAGAACGTGGCCTTGAGATTGTTAGCAGCGTCATTCAAGGGAAAAGCATCTCATTGGTTTCATGGCTTACCAGTTTGTAGCATCCCGACATGGGATGACTTAGGAGACAAGCTGACAAAGCAATTTTCAAACAAGTCCGATCATTTATCTCTAGTCGAGCAAATGACGACTATAAAGAGAGCGCCACAAGAACAAATGATGGATTTCAATTTTAGATTTCAAAAGACATGGGACCGAATTCCAGTAACGATAAGGCCAACTCCTAACCATGCTTTTTTGTACTATCTTAGGTCATTGCATAGTGATATTGCATTAATGATACAGTCTATGGGTGGGTTAACATTACCAGCAATGTATGACATTGCTATTAGAGCTAAAAATAGCCTCATACAGACTGGAAAAATTGCCCCAAGACCCCCTATGCCAATTTTCCTAGAAGTACAGCCATATATGCCTATTCAAGTACCCCCAATAGCCAGTATACCTGTTGTTCTAGCTTTAGAATTCCAAACAGCAGTACAAAATAATGCTATTCCAGCAAGTTCTGATTTGCAAGGTCTAAAAGATAGCCAACAACAGTTAATAAATGACCAATAGCAAATGGCCAAGTTATTACAAACTGTGAGTAACAATTTGGTAAGTCTTAAAAACTAGCAAGGTCAAAATTTCAAGCCTAATCAATCATCCTTTTAAGCAAATAGGCCTGCTTATCAAGCTGATTACCAGGAACAGAAAAGGAATTTCAACTTTAGGCCTAATCAGCCATTTAACCCAGCTGTTGCTAGCTCTTCAAAAGAGTTGATGCCAATATAGAACAACTTAGCGCAGGATTATGTTTGGTGTTATCCCTACAATCAACCTCATAATCAGGCTACTTGCATGAACAGGGTGATTAATAAAGCACTCATGGTGAAAAATAGTTATGTTGCTTCTGAACAAACAAATAAGGAGGATAGTAATCAACAGGGTGAACAAACGCAACAAACTGACCTTGACGTTTCCATGATGAACTGGCAAGGAAGTGAGTTTTGTGGAGTTAATCACATACACGGTCAAAATCAGTCAGCCACTTCTATTGCAGCCAATACAAGGGCCAAGAAAAGAGCATTTGATTTGAGACAGCAAGCTGTTCCTGACAAACAACAAGCAGAAAAAGATAAACAGCCTATTGTTCACCAGAAAGATCAAGATTTTACAACTCAACAGGGGTAGTTTTA
This sequence comes from Sequoia sempervirens, assembly GCA_007258455.2. Lineage (NCBI taxonomy): Eukaryota > Viridiplantae > Streptophyta > Pinopsida > Cupressales > Cupressaceae > Sequoia > Sequoia sempervirens. The sequence goes on along the minus strand of VDFB02361347.1, from coordinate 8,330 downwards.
GCCTTCAACAACTCAGAATGTTCATGTTTTACCAAGACAGCAAGCTGAACCATCAAAGGAGCAGTCCAAAGTTCAGTTCAGCCTCAAGCAGCTCAAGTAGACGTTGCTATTCAAAAAGTACAGTCAAAGGTTGGTGCTTCTTCTTTCAATATCATTGAGCATATGAAAAAAATAACTATTGGCATTACCATGATAGATGCATTACACTTGCTTGGGAAAAAAGAAAGTTTGCAGGAGGCTTTGGCTAAGATATCAATTTCTGACGAAGTAAATGAAGAACAGCCAAGAGTTCTTGTGAATAGTTCAGATCAAAAGCACGGACAGCTAGCTAAAGAGGTAAAGCCACCACCTTTTTATGTCAGTTAATAATTGGTGAAAACATAGTGCATAACTGCATGATCGACAGTGGAGCAAGCAGTTCAATCATGCCTAAACAGCTGGTAGACAAGTTAGGACTTGAGTATGAACCATTGACAAAGGGAGTAGGTCAGTTGGATGGTATAGCTGTTAAATCTATAGGAGTTATCAAAAACCGGGTCAAGGAAGAAAAATAGCAAGTACAACAATTTGATCAGCTTTGGAAGCTTTATTTTGACGGTTCTAGGAGTAAAATTGGTGCTGGTGGAGGAGCTGTTCTGATTTCACCTGAAGGAGACAGGTATTATTCAGCTTTTAGATTTGCTTTCAGCTATTCTAATAATGTTTCTGAATATGAAGCATTAATACATGGCTTAGAATGGGTCAGGAAAAGGAAGATTAAGTGCTTGCAGGTGTTTGGTGATTATGAATTAATAGCAAATCAAGTTAGAAACCTAAATTTAACAAAGAATGATTTGCTGAAATTGTACAAACATTGTGTTTGGGACTTAATTGAGGAGTTTGATGCGTTTAATCTGCAATCAATTCCCAGGCTTCAAAATAAACAAGTTGATAAACTTGCTGCTCTAGGATCATAGTTTGACATTCCAACTGAAATTCACAATGTAGAGGTACAGTAGTACATGAAGGTAGTTGTCAGACCTTCAGTACCTGATAATAATATAAGCTGGCAGATTTTTGACAGTGATGAATAGATATGCCATTTTCTGATGGAGGAGGCAGAGTTTTCTGTTGGAAACCAGCGCAAGTTTGATCAACAATATGGTGATCAAATCATGCAGTTAAAGTCTAATAAATTGCCAAAAGGTTTGGTGACTCTTGAGTCAATTTTCAACACTGATGACCAGGTTAGAAAAGACAAATCCGGTATCACAGTGAAGCAAGAACATTATGAACAAATAGAAATATTCAAAGACAAGCTCCTTAAGCTTGGGAAGATCTGCACAAAGGAGGAGCATCAAGCATTTATCTTGCTTTGTCAAGAATTCAGTGACATATTCGCTTGGCAGTATGGAGATTTGAAGGGTTTCAATCCCGAATTAGCTCAGCATACAATTGAGCTTGAACCCAATGCAAAACCGATAAGACAGAAGTAGAGGCCTCTGAACTTGAAGTTAGAACAATTGATGAAAATAGAATTAAACAAGTTGATCGAAGGTAGCATAATATTTCCAATTAAGCACACTTCTTGGGTGTCAAATTTGGTGCCTGTTAGAAAGAAGAGTGGGGAGATAAGGTTGTGCGTTGATTTCCATGATCTAAACAGAGCTTCACTCAAAGATCACTACCTGCTGCCTTCAATGGAACAAATATTGTAGGTTGTTTCAGGATCAGAAAGGTTTTCATTGCTGGATGGGTATTCATGTTATAACCAAATCTTGGTTAAGGAAGAAGATCAATATAAGACAGCCTTTACCACCAAGTGGGGTACTATGGCTTACAGAAAGATGTCGTTTGGACTGTCAAACACAGGAGCCACCTTTTAGAGAGCAATGGACATGGCTCTCCAAGGTTTGATTAACAAATTTGTTCTTGTTTACCTGGATGACATTACTATTTTCTCACGTAATGCTGATGATCATTTCAGTCATCTTAGATAGATATTTGAAAGGTGCAGAGAATATGGAATCTCTTTAAATCCAAAGAAAAGTATTTTTACTGTTCACGAAGCTAAGCTTCTGGGTTATATCATTTCAAAAGATGGCATTTCTATTGACCCAGAATGTATTGCAGCCATACTGGCTTTACCGCTACTCGCTCACAAAAAGGGTTTGTAGAGCTTCTTGGGTAGAATTAACTTTGTGAGGAGGTTCATTCCTAATGTTGCAGCATTATTATAGCCATTGACATCCATATTGAAGAAAAGCATTTAATTCAGCTGGTCAAAAGAAGGAAAGAGCAGTTTTGAACAGATTAAGGAGGCACTTGTAGTAGCCCCTACTCTTATAAATCCTGATTTTGATAAGGATTTCATACTATACGCATTCGGAGGAGTGGATACCATCTCCGCAATGCTCTATCAACAAAATAATGAAGGTATGGAGTAGCCCATAGCTTTCTTTAGTCAAATCATGCATGACTATGAAACAAGATATTCATTCGTTGAGAAGCATGTACTTGCTATAGTGAGAAGTCTGAAAAAATTCAGACATATGATGTCTAATAATAAGATAAATCTACTGGTAGCTCACCCAATAGTCAAGGAGTTTCTGCTGAATAAAGATATTAATGACAAGCGAGCAGACTGGATAACCAAAGTCATGGAGTATGACATTAGCATAAAGGTTACTAAGCTTGTTCGAGGTAAAGGGCTGTGCGAACAGCTTGCAGAAAATGAAGAAAACAATAGTGAAGAAGTTGCTACAGTTCTGAATAATGAAGATGAACCTGCTGTTTCAGCTGTTCTAGCTGATTGGATTCATCAAATGGTCCATTATTTGTATACTGGAGATTGCCCAAAAGGTATGGACAAATCTAAACAAAGGTATTATAGATTGTAGGCAATTCCTTATGCAGTAATAAATGATGTTTTGTATAAAAAGGACTTCAATGGAGTATTCCTCAGATGTATTTACCCAGATCAGATTGAAAGAATTTAGGAGGAATTCCATTATGGACCTGTTGGAGGTCACTTTGCACCTCATACTACAACTTTGAAAATTATGAGGGCAAGCTATTATTGGCCAGATCTTTTCAAAGATGCACATACTTATACTTATGTCAGAAAATGTGCTAAATGTTCACTTTTTGTAGGAAAACAAAAGTTAGTAGCCCTGCCCCTGAATCCAATTCAAGTTGAGCAGCCATTTGGAAAGTGGGGACTTGACTTTATCGGTCCTATTAACCCACCATCAAGTGCAGGTCACAAGTGGATCTTGACAACAACAGATTACTTCATGGAATGGACGAAAGCACTTGCTCTAAAAGATTCAAATGAAACATCAGTCCTAAATTTTTATCAAGACATTGTTTCCAGGTTTGGTACACCCGAATCCATTATTTCAGATAATGCTTTAGCCTTTATTGGCTTGAAATTTTCAAATTGGTCAGTAAAGAATAACATTTATTTGAACACTTCATCCAATTATTACCCCCAGGGTAATGGACAGGAAGAATCGACAAACAAGAATCTGATTAAGATCATTAAGAAGACAATTGAAGATAATCAGAGGTCATGGCATGATAAACTTAAATTAGCCCTTTGGGCTGATAGAGTTACACCAAAATGGTCAACAAGTTTTTCACCATATGTTTTGGTTTATGGTAAGGAGGCCAAGCTACCTATATCAATAGAATTCCCAACTCTGAGCTACATAAAGGAACTGGAGTTACTTGAAGAGGAGCCAATGCAAGTTAGGCTTGCTGAGTTAACAACGTTGGACGAGACCAGGAAAGAAGCTTTCTGAAAGCTTCAGATTCATCATTCTCAGATGAAGAAGACATTTGACAGAAAAAAAGTTGCACAAATCTTCAATGAAGTTGACTTAGTTTTCAAATGGGATGAGTTGAAGAGCAAGCCTGGAAAACATTCTAAGTTTGACACCATGTGGGATGGCCCATACATTATAACAACAAAGAAAGAGCACAACGCTTTCTAGTTCTCAAAGCTAGATGGTGAGGTACTACCAATCCCTGTCAACGAGATCCATCTCAAGCAGTGCTATTAAGCAACTTTAGTTGCTGTTGTACATAGTAGAATAGTTTTCAAGTTTTAGTATGCTTTCAATAAGTGCCTGATGGCACATTTAATTTCAGTTTTGTCTGGTTTTCAATAAGTGCAGTTTCTGCACCTAGTTTTTAGATTCTGTCATAAACAAAATTGCAGTAGTTTCTTTCAGTTTTTGTTTGATGTTGAGTTACAGCTTTCTGAGTTAAAAAAAAATAGAACATGGACTCCATGCCCAATGGATATGCTGGTCTATTGTGTTTAGCAGGCAAACACTCCGCAGAGGTCACCAATTTGTTACCTATTTTTCACTCCAAGCTCAAATAGGTAGAGCTAGATGAAATTCATCATTTATAGGTACATAAATTTTCATCTTTTGCTGATTAAGTGGTCATTGATCATCATTGGGATCATCTTACATATGAATCATAGTTTTATTGTGCAAACATTTAAAACAGAAAATTGAGAAAATTTGCATAGTGATGCTTTTATTCATTTTGTAAAAAATGTTGAATTCCACACAAACCGTGGAAGTAAATTTTTTGGATTTTTACAATCAAATAAGGAATGCTTAAACAATGGTATGCTATACAACTGAAAATAACGAGAGCATAAGGTAAAAGATGATCCGTCATTACCTAGAATGACGAATCGTTGATGGTTGAGGTTAAGTTGTGCGTCAGCTTCAGCTCCATTTGTAGTTTCAGCTCCAGTTCCAGCTCCAAAAGCATCTGTAGGAAAGATTAAAATGATGTTAGAGATGGTCTCTAAGCAATGAAAGAACAAATCCTATCATATGCCTACGCTACTAACAGAAATATAAAATCCAGTCGATTAGGCATCCATCAGATGATTGAAAAAATCAAGAAGAAAGAATGTAATTCAATGGAAGCTTTCAGCTTCTTTTTATTTTGCTAATATGTTTGTTTCAGTGTGCAAGAACAGGTTCATCATGTTTGAGATCATTTCATCAGATATGTGGAGAGGAAAACGGGTTCCTATTAAGGGTTGAGCCCGACATATCAAAAGCGATACACCTCAAGTTACATAATGAGGGTTCATTAATATTGTCAAATCATCAAAGAGCTGCGCCAAAGCAAAATTTTATTTAAACAATGAAAGCGTGTGCCTTTGAGCTTACAAGATAATTTTTCTCATATCATTAAAAGCATCAATGCTTCGCACTCATTAGAATGGAATATTCTTTCTGTTCTTTACATACTTTTCACATTACATCTAAATGAAGTATAGAGCCTCTTTACATTGAAGAGAGACAGAGTATTCATGCATTTGTGTATTCATGCATTCAAGTGTTCATAGCTTCAAATGCATGTATTAGTCTTAAAAGAAGACATCATAGAGTTCATAGTAGTCTTAACAGTTGTAAGCTCTGTTCGAGCTTATTAGCAAGAATGTGCAAGAAATCAAAGATTGTGTTAATCTCATAGGACTTTTGAAATGATGACAGTTCAACTCATAATTATAGTCTAGCATTACCGCGAATGACAATCACCGTGATTTGAAAGCAGTCATATGTTCAGTCAACAAATATCTGATACAAGAGGCATAACAATGGAGAAAATCAGATTACGGTGCACAAGTAAAAATGTTAACAACAATGTCAAGCATGTAAGGATAATACTTCAGCAGAGTATCAAGAAGTATTCATGAGTAATAAGGTACAGATTCATTAAAAGGGCATGTTGTTTCAAGTATCAAATGAGAATAACAGAAAGATCATGAGTCTGAAAAGTTAAATATTCAACTACTACTGACGAGGTTAAGAGAAGGTTCAGATTTAGTGATATTCACAGCTGATTTTAAATAACGAATGGAAGTTCCAGCTATTACCAGTCATTGACATGCGTACAAGATACAGAGCGATAATGGAAGATATATATGAAGTGTTGTGGAACTTTACTTTGCACAATGAGACATTATCGTTCAAAGAAAAGGTATACAATGTTACAAGTGCTACTGAGACAACAATGCAATATGAGTTATTCAGCATTAGTATTAAATGGAACATATGTCTTTCATTGGCAGTCCTTATTTGCAAAGATAAAGAAAAGCAGATTTTGCATAGATATAAAAACAAAGTCAATCAAGGGTTGTCAAGTGCTACTGAGACTACATCAAATATCAAAACATAGTTTTGCCTTAAAAGACATTATGAGTTACTTTGAAATGAAGGCATGTAAAAGATAGTGGGCTATGAGCTATGACAATTTTGTGAAAGTAAAGCAGTTGTAGATGCTCAAGGAAGCAATTTTTGCATGAATGAAATTTAATCACAAAAGACCAAAGGGCAGTCATGATGCAGTCATTTTATGGAATGTTGCTCTTACTTTATATTAGAGCAAATACAAACAAAATCTTATGTTACAATAAAGACAGCAAATACAATCATGATGGAGGACGGTATGGTTGAATTTCATATTCAAGGCAGTATTTAATATGCAAATCCATAAGTAATTGTTCAAGCAGTAAGCAAGGGTTCATGAAAATATCCAGAGCGAGTTTTCATTCAAATAGAAATGAAGCCATGGTTGTCAGCATAGACAGAGGTTAAAGGTCAGAATGGTTCTTAAGGTTGCTATCTCAGATACATTCAAAGATGCAAAGGATCAAATACCCAGAATTACCTTAGCAGCCACAGCCTTCAATACAGAGAGAATTTGTGGTTCTTTTATAAAACAATCATTGACATGCTGATTCATTGAGCTATTTCGAATTTTACCAGTAGAAATGCACACCAAAACAAAAAACCCATAATGAAATGCCAATGTTTACTCCAATCTTGCTCAGAAATGTTTTCATAATGGTAAAGAGGTTGTTTTCTTTTTACCCATGAAAGGTTTTTGTTTTCAAATGCAAAAAATCAACAAAACAAATGAAACCTTGCATGCAGAATACAAAAGAAGTAAGGAAGCTCACGGTTGTACAAGGGAGAAACAAATATTACCCAGAATGCTTTGAGTCATGGCCTGTAATGACAGTATTATACATAAATTTTTGAACAAAGGAAAGGTAATGATGGCAGGGGTTGTGTAAATACTAAGTATGAGGAGTACAGAGCAATTTATGTATTATATACACCCATGAGAGAAACTAGATGAAAACTGTTTGCCGCGGCCATATTCAAATTATGACAAATGTATATGTTTAGGGATAGAAAGGAAAAGTCTTGGGTAACCATCATCTACAATTTAAAAGATTAAAGCAGCTTCAGAAGGTAAAATTTTACATTTTTATGGCTTCAAAATAGAAAGAACAGCATGGATTTCTGCTAAAGAATGCGAGTTACCTTGTGATATTGTTCAAACGATGAGCTCAAATTCTTTCCAGCTCCATAGTGGCCAGGTTAAAACATAATATCAAGAGGAACAGAGAGAAGACATAGAATGTATTAGATGATATCACAGTCACGCCTTAAGACTTCAGGAAAACACATTTTTAATGCTTGAGAATATCCAGATTTGTCAAAATATAAAAGCGAGCTTCATATTACCTATTTTTTGTTCAAGAATATCTCAGGAGCTCATCAAAATCGACAGGAAATGGTCAAATTCGAGCTTCAAACCCTCCATGGCAGCGGCTGACTTCTTCCAGAAGTTTCCAAGTCGAATGCAAAGAGTGATAATGTTCTTTTAGGGTTCGATGGTGCTTTTGTCATTCGCCCTAATTACTCTTTGTGCATTTTGGTAATGATTTTGAATAAATCATTTTGTTTTTTAATTGTCTCCATGGTCACGTTTTGAAATCAATAAGTCAAGGAATGGTCGGCCTTATCAAATGGTGATGAAGATTGATGTTAGGATGTTTTGGCAGGACCTTTTAATTATTGATAAATTTCTGCCTAAGTATAGTCAAATGGTGGTCGACATCATTAGTGGATAAATTATGCCAAGTATTGTCAATAATGAAAGTGTGAAATACATTTTTGAGTTTGAAGATCATAATGTGAAATGAAATAAATTAGCTTTATTATTCTTTATTCTTATTTGCATAAATAATGTAAATAAATTAATTGAATGATGAAATATATCATTTAATTAATTTATCATCTAAATGCAAATAAGAACATTATGTAAAGCTAAGACATATATTGCTCCAATTCTACATCAGTTTCAACTGAAGACTTAATGAGAAGGATGTGCATGGGCGGATTGATATAAACGAGGTGAAATTTGTGTGCTTTAGCCCACTTTTTCAGGGATTTCAGTTCAGTTCGAGTTGCAGATCAGTTGCACGCTTTATGACTACCAGTTCGAGGTTGTGTTCA
>VDFB02361345.1:0-22273 GCA_007258455.2 Sequoia sempervirens | reverse complement strand
TGCATTTGCTGTAAAAATCTGAGAGTAAAAACAAGATCTTGTAGATAGGAAGGCAATGGAGTTATTTTTCCTTTTGAATGCATTTGCTTTGATTTCTTAGAAATTAGTATTTCATTTCTGCATTTTGTATTCATTTTGGAAAAGCTCTATTGGAATGATGTTGAATGCATGTTGATTCTCATTTGTGAATTCAAGGTTTTCATTTTCAGCATCATACAATATGTTTAAGAACAATCCTTGTCTAATTTATTTATCCATCTACAAAAGATATCGAAGTCACCAAGGTTTGTCTCAACTTGGTGTACATATATCCAATTATATCTTATCAAAACTTTAGGCAAAAGGAAATAGATGCTGCCATAGCAAATCATGTCTTGGTGTGCATACATCCTCTTGCCACATAATAAAATGCTCTGTGATGATAAAAACACAAAATAGAAAGAACCTGCTATATCAATCCATCTATTTCCATTTACATCACTCTATTTTCTCATTTATTTCAATAGATGACATCAATCAACATTCACTGTCTTATCACTATCTTTCTTCTATTACCAAATCTTTCATATTCTACTCTTTCCAATTCCTTTAGCTTTATCACATCTTTTCATTACTTTTTGAGAGTTTAACTTTATTTCATTCTTCTGTCAAACTCTCGAGGGGGAGTCCTACATTCATTTCTTTATTTCGCTATGGCAAACTGGGGCATTGTAAGGAAGCTAAGGTAGTGGAAAAAATTCCTACACTAACCTTGAGAGGAGAATAGTGCAAAACTTTTACATATCTTTAACAATTATAAAAAATTAAAAAAAAACACAAGTATAATGTATACCACAACGCAATGATTTACTTGGGGAAAACCCTTTCAAGAGAAAAACCCCACTCCAAAATTTGCCAAATATATTATTTATAAATCAAAAGATTACAATATACTTGTAGAGCAAGCTTCTCACAGGAGTGTCACCACTAGAGATCAAGAGACACCACAACTACTATCAGACTCTCAAAATACACCACCATCTACATACATCCCACCCGCTTATAAAAATATTTTTGGAACCTTCTAGAATTAGGGTTTTACAAGGTCATTTTTCATTTGACGTGTCAATGGGAAAAAACCTTGAGGTGTTAGTGGGAAAAAACCTTGATGTGTCAGTGAGAAACCTTGACATGTTGACTTAATTTTTTTTTGGGGCATTGCCCTGAACCCCACGTCTTGTTACAAGTGTAAAATATTTGCATGATCAAATGCCACATACCAACATACATCCTATCAATAAATCATATATAATTGCAAGGTTGAGACACATTTTCCCAACAGGCATGTCATCACTTTCTTTGAAACAACACTATAAAAACACATTGTTTCAAAGAGGGGCAAAATGTAGACACCTAATTATGACTAAATGATTAAATTAACGATCATTTTCATTTCATCCCGATAATTGAATAATTTCATATTATTTAATTAAATTCATATTATCCATTCCTTTATATTAATTAAATAATGAATGTCATTTAATTAATTTACTAATTATTCTTCTATTCTAAAGTTTAATTAAATAATTTATTATTATTTAATTAATTATCCATATCCCACTTCTTAAATTAAATAATTATTTTTAATATTTAATTTATTTCTCAAACATTATCTTCTAAAATAAATAAAGTCATTTATTTATTAAATTCAACCTTGCACATGTAAATAAAAATTAAATTTATTTTAATATTAAATACTCATATAAATTCCTTATCTATTTCTCATCTCCAAATTAAATAATTTACTAGCACTTGCACTACGAGGGGTTTCAAGGGTTACACTAATAGAGAATTATTTGCTTGTAGTGAATTGAAGGAAATATTTGTATAAAATTCATTTTTGAAAAATAAATTATAGTAACATTAAGAAGATGAGATACTAGTTTTGAAATTTTGTTTGCCAATAAGGGCATGATTCGGTGGTCAAGTCACTTTGTAACACCCTGCCGTGTTGACCCCAAAGGATAACATAATATCACACTAATTTTGATTTTTTTTGAAAGCAAAACATTGTGTAAGATAAGCTTGTACATTTGTTACATGAAAGTAATTATACATTTACTAATTCATCCACATCCTCTGGAGTACACGAGATGGTCATTACAATTCTGAAACTTTAATCAAATGAAAGCAAATGAAAATTGAGACTACATAATGATAACATACAATCATTAATGATCACATGCGAATAAAATGATACACCATTTTATAAGAATTCAATTCACAGATCTATAATACAATGACCTGAAGCATATTTCCACTGATACAACATATCAGATAATGGCTATCACATAAGGTTTACACAGATAGAATAATACATTACAACTATTTTTAGGAGTACATTACATCACTTTAGGAGTACATTACATTACTTCAGGAGTCCATATGCATCCTATTTTGTAGAGGAAAAGATACATCCAATACAAGGTTACATAATGGAACATGGTACAAAAGAATTGAGGTAGAGTCTTGGATTAACTGCTTTGACATGAACTAAAACTGGGGACCCAATGGGGTGCATAGCACATTCCACCCGACCGCGTGGACCTGAAGGTCCACCCCCAGTGCTAGGAGATGACAAGAAAGGATCCACATCCAAACAAGGTCAAGTAGACAAGGCTAACTCAACACTAACATAAAACAACATCAAACAAGTACAACTTTGCTTGTTTAGGAAACTCTCCCAAATAGTTCTGAAACAAGACTCACAACAACAAGGGTGTACCAAGCATAAAGGCCACAAAATGAATACACATGCGAGGCATGAACCATCTCACTCATAGTCATAACCAAAGGCAAGGAAAATCATGGAACAACGTACACCCATGAGGTCTCAAGAAAAAGAATACGATCAATGGATCACAAAGGTCTAATCATGAAAAAATGCGACACATGACAGGTTTCCCATTACCTCAGGAAGCCTAACAACCTACACCCATAACTTATCAAAAGGGAGTGACAAAAACATTTACAAATTCCCAACTCATCCAAAATATGACTAAACGAAAGTTGATGCATAAAGTTTCCTCAAACAAAATTAACACAAAAGGAATATTCACATCATGGGATCACAAAATTATTATATAAGTTTCATAATAAAATTGACAAGTGTAGAGTAAAGGAGACAATATCACAAATAAATTAGAAGCCAACACTTATAAAAGATTATCACCTTTATACAAGATCAAACACATTAACCAATACCTAAGTCTATGGTCAGTTCATCCAAGAGAGACATGACGAGTAATCAAATAAGCAATGGAAATTTTATCCATGAACTCAAACTAAAGGTTACAATGAGTTCGACATTAAAATGAGCTATTTACATGATCAAATTACAAGATTATATAACGATACTTCAAGAAAACTCTCTTATCCAAGAAGTAACCATTCTAAATCCCTAGGGTTTAAATTTTCACTTTACGATAATGCTATAGGGGTTATACGAAAGTAAAGTTCACTAAGAAGTAATTTAAAATAACTAAAGACATCATTTAAGCATATTTCCCTAAATATTCCAATAAATATCTTAGAACATTTAAACCAACTCTTAAATTCCACTAAGACACCAAGAACAATAAGTTCCAAAGAAAGTTGAATCCTTGTTTTTCCAAAGATAGTTGAATCCTTGTTATATTTTGCTAAGGATAAATTATTAGGAATCATTTTAATAATCAAACATTCAAGTGATAAGTTATAACAAACCATTAAGTGATTCCTTCACCCACAAGTATAACTTTAAAGGTAGATTAAAAAGAAATACAACTCCTAATCTATACCTTATTGTTCACATTTCCTTATTGATAAAACATGGGGTACTTTGATTTGGATATTAAAAATTGAAACATCATCTTTAGGTGGAAAATTATAAAATGTCAAAATAAAATAAAATGTGCACAATCTCATGATTCAATTACTGATCTTAAGATCATCCCTTTATATATATATATATATATATATATATATAAAATTAAAACATCTAGTTGACTAGCTTGATGAAGGAGAGAGTACTTACATGACTCAATAACAAATTAGATATAAAAAATTAATTAATGTGAAAGACTTTCATTTTACACAAGATAAATATATACTATTTACCACCATCATATTTATTTATAATTCTTACATATAAATAGCGTATTTATTTAATTATCTGTTAACTCTCTTTTAAATTTATACTTATATTTAAATATATAAAATTAACTACATTAACTTATACATTTAATTTATTCACTAAAGAACGGATTAAAAATAATATATAGAAAGAAGCTTCCCTTCTCTCTCTTTAGGAATACTGATTTAACTAATATTTGATCTTTCTTTTATTTCTTTTCATTTTATCCATTTTAAGCTACTATATCTCCCCTTTCCAAAAAGGAATAGGAATCACATTTATTTATTTATTTTATGGTAAAATGGTCATAGAGTTAAGAGCCCGTATTTAAAAGATAGTCTCTTTTTCTTTTTTAAAATTTATAAAAGAGGACTTTTAGAAGGGATTACGTGGAGCCCTTTATAGGATCCATTTAAAATCTACCCCATGATATTAGCCGGTGAATTAGTTTCAGATCTTCTCCTTAGCATGCATTCCCCTCAAACAAGATATATATATATAAACAAACCTTATCAATGATATTCTTTGAAGTTAGCGACTACTTTTCTCATACGTTTTCTTTTATTCAGTTATTGCCTTGCCCTAATATTGCTTAAGCATAAAAAGGCGTGAGAATTGTTTGACGTAATGCGAGATGAAGATATGGTCTCATGGAATGCAATAATTAAAAGATAGGCACAAATTGGCTTTTATTGAGGAGACTTTATGACTTTCAAGCAATTGAATAGGGCAGGTGTAACATCAAATTCTACAGTTTCTTCTGGCATTCACTATGCTTGCTGACCAAAACGGGAGCTTTGGAACAGGGTATGGGCATCCCTCAAAGCATAACAGATAGAAGAATTTTCCAGATGTTTGAAGTTGCAAGTGCCCTGGCCGACATGCATACAAAATGCATAATCAAAAACAGGGCACGTGAACTGTTAGATAGAATGCCTCCAAGAAATGTCAACTCATGGAATGCAAAAATTACAAGGTAAGCACGGAAATGGATTTGTTTACAGGCTTTAGAAACTTCCAAGAATATGCAATTGCCAGGTGACGCCAAAGGAACAGGGAGGTGATTCAAACCTTTACACTTCCTATTATGTTCAAGTGTTGCGGCTAAGACAGGCTGACAATGGTATCGGGGAGATTATTTAAACCTCTACAACAATCTATTTTCAAGCACTGCAGGTATGACAGGTGGCGAAAGGAATCAGGAAGGCTATTTACGCCCCTACAGATTTCCATGTTCAAGAGTTGTTGCTGTAGTAGGTTGTGAATGGTACCAGGGGAATTATTTGCAGTTGTAGACTGGTAACTCCAAAACACAGAATTATCCATTATTCCTTGCTGACACTGTGGTTGCTAAGGATAAAGGGCCTGAAAATGCGACTGGGTTAGCTCCAAAGTATATACTGATGTTGCATACTCATTTAGCGGTTGGGTCAGGTTGACAATGAAATCAGGAAGATTAATTAAACCTCTACAACATTCTATTTTTGAGTACTGCAGAAGTGACGGGTTGCCAACGGACTCAGGAAGGCTATTTACGCCTCTACAGTCTTTTATTTTCAAGTGTTGCGGCTGTGACAGTATGCAAAAGACAAGGCATGTGAGTTGTTTTCCAGTATGCCTCACAGAACTGCGGACTCCTAGAATGCAATCGGTGCAGGATATGCATAAGAAAATGGGTTTAAAGGTAAGGCTTTAGAAACTTTCAAGCAAATGCAATAGGCAGAATAATCCAGACTCCAAGTCCTTTGCTAGCATCCTCCCTGCCTGTGTGCAAAATGAAAGCTTTGAGACGGGTTTTGGTCATCGAACAAAGCAAGAAGGATAGAGGTATTTGTCAGATGATGCAGTTGCAACGGCCCTGGTAAACATGTATGTAAGGTGCCAAGTCTAGACAAAGTTCGCGAGTCATTTGATAGCATGACACAAAGAAATGTGATCTCAAGGAATCTAATTATTGTAGGGGACGACAGTAAGGATTTGTTAATAAGGCTTTAGAAACTATCAAGCAACGTAAGAGCAAGAAACTTACCTCAGAGTCTACACAGAATGAGGCGCACTCGACCAATTTCCTCCATTCGTGCCTTCATCCTCTTCCCGTAGATGGGTATCATCCTCTTCCCGTAGATGGGTATCGGAGACCTGACATGTTAGACTTCCCCCATGAATTCTTTTTTCCTCTCCCCAAAAGAGACGCAAACCAAGATAGAAATACATGCAGAATATGAATGCCAAGACAAGGCACGTGTGCTGAATATAGAACGCCTCAACCAAACGTGGTCTCCTATCAAGGCAACAACTACAACATTTCTTTTATTTTTATTTTTACTTTTATTTTCTCCACTAAAGGTAATGTGAATATTGAATTATCTGCAATATATAACATTTGACATTACCTTTGCTAAATTTAAATTTTACTTCATTGTCATTAGTTCATTTACAAAATAAATTTGATTAAATTACTGAAATTAAATAATTTAAGTATAATGTTTAGAATAATGAATTAACATACTATATATTTATATATATAAATAAATGTATATATATATTTTTAATATATTAGAGCTTTGTGTGTTTAATATTTTATAAATATTATCATGGTTCATATTCAATTACTTATGGTTCAATTAATTTAACCATGCATGTGATTGTTTAATTTATTTAAATGATCGATTTTACACTAATTTTATCATGATTCTCGTCATGCATTCCTTAATTATTATATAAAGGTATATTTATTATCATTGGGATTGCTACATTATCTATGCATATACACTAGAATAAAGATAAAACAAAGCGTAATAACATGTATAAACATCCAATCATAAAATTCATGAAATAGTATCATATCGACTCTATAACATGTCCTACATTGTTCTCATAACAAATATTATGCATGACTCATTTAGAGGGTGGCGGTTTGAAGGATCTCTCTCATATCTAATTCTAGACATAACTAGCCAAATTGGGAGATCATGCATTATATCTAGATTTTAATTAACCAATTAACTTGGACGATAAAACAACAAGACCTCACAAATCACTAACAAACAACATACTTACACATCACGAAGGGCTATTAGCAAAGAGGCACTACACGCTTGGTTGTAGTGACGACCACAGGGTTCAAACCCTTGTTGGGCCAAAGTGCTCGCAGGCCTTGTGCCTTTGCTGGGCCAATGTGCTTGCATGTTTGATTGTTTCTTGTGGTTTCTTGTATCCAATTCATAGCTCCGGCCAAAAGTGTTTACCCCTAATAATATAGAGATACTAGTTTTGAAACCAAACTAAGCACATGTGTATTGTTCTTATAAGCTATAAATTATTCAATTACCACATCTTTATAGACCTGAAAGTCAATCTATTTGTAACTTTATAGACCTAAAAAAACAATCTATTTGTAACTTTATAGACATGAAAATCAATCTATAGACCTGAAAATGAATCTATTTGTAATGAGATGAAATACATTGTTGACCACTACCAAAAGTGAAATTATAGAAAATTACAAGCAAAATCCTTAGAAGAGCTGCAAAAAATAAATACTCTACTAGACCTCTATATTCAATAAATTTGAATATGAATTTGTCCATGTCTAATATACTATATGCCAAGCTCTCTTTTTCTCTCTTCTAGCAATATCTTAGGACCTTGTAATTTTTAGAATCCTTGTCCATTTTAATTTTTAGACAGATCTATCTTAACAACACCATTAAAACAAAAATCAAGATAAACACGAATTTATCAACAAAAGTAGCCAGTAAAGACAACACCAGGTTTCCCTCGATGAAACAAAAGACAAAGAAGGGAAATACACATGGAGAACTATTAAATGAAAACCTAAAGTTAGAGAATGGGGTCAATAACCATATCTCAGTCTACCAAATATAATTGATCATAAGTTATAATAAAAATAAAGCTCTAGAAACCAACTTTAAATTGTAATAACCCTCTAAAACATTGTCATTTTAATATATTACTATTTATCTACGATATGTAATGCTTTTGAAAATAAATAAAATAGGTATTGCCATTTGATAAAATTTATGATAAGAATGGAAACCACTGCTAATTTACCACAAAACATTGTCAAAACTACAATGCCGATCGATGAATACCTAATTTAATATCAAAAGTTTAATGACATATTTAGTTGGAAATGATAAATTGAAATGGGTAATGGAACCAGATTTTGCACAAACCAAAACCAATTTCCTTGCACTTGCTACTTGAACCTATTTGTAATAAATGCAAACGTTGGTTGCCAGTTAAATTTTTTTTTTTAGAGATCAAGCGAGCAATGTTTCTATTGCTGAAAATTGTTTTCTAAAATGAGGCAAAATGAAACCACTCTCCCGACTGTGACATTAAATTGAAAATCCAATTAAATCTATTTTTAGCATTTAATATTGATATTTGGAAAATTACAAGCAAAATACTTTGAAGACTTGCAAAAAATAGATACTCTAAAAGATCATAGAAAGTGTTAATACAAAGATCATACGAGTAGAATATGCTAGAATAAACATAAGTAGAATTTCTAGGAGAAACCTAATTGGATAGTGGCCACTGAATAAATATAATTTGACATGTGAATTAAATGCATTCTCCATATTGAGGAGAAAAAGGAGTGAAAGTTTCAAAGAGAAGGAATAGAGGTACACAACAACTGTTGCTTCAATCTATTCATAATGAACACCTTCCAGACCAATCTCCCTACAACTACTGCTTCAATCTACTAACAATAAATGAAAAATAGATCATAAAATATTTTTATAATGTACCAATATGGCACTAATAGAATTTTATATGAAACTACAATGAGGTTGTATGAATTATTTCCTTCAATAAACTATTGTGTTATAGCAAATGACAAAATTTTGTTACAATATTTCTACAAGGTGTACAAGGAAATTGTATCTTCCCGATTTAGTTATTTTTGAGAAAGAAATGGGATGCTAAATGCAAGAAAATATAAAACATAATATAAGCATATATATAATCATGACTATACCTGAAAATCTAAACACCTCTTGCATACATTATGGTGTGTACACTACTAGAGTATTTAATATAATGAAATAAAAATAATAACCAAATCTTGGAAATGAACATGTATATTCTTGTATGTATATGTAGAACCAAGCTTGGCATAAGAACCCTTATTTACACTAAATAGACAGCCGTGTGAATTCTTTAAAAGGAAAGAAAAAAGATAATAACTATAAACTAGATATATGAAGAGTCATCAAGAGATCTGTTCAATGCTATAAACTGATTGTTGGCCTCTTGTTCCACTATAAAAATAACACAAGATCCCACACAATTCCAATATAAATAAATGCATTGGAATTCTCAATCATACTTTAGAGGAGTTTGATACTTTTCCATAATTAAAAAAGTTCGTATAAAATAAATATTTCTAAACATGTCGTTAAGAGCTTTAAGAAAGATTTGAAATAGAAAATTGAAGGCATCATAAAATGAGATAACAACATTCACATATTCAAAAAAAAGTTTACATAGAATTACCTTTCAGAAAGATCAATAAATCTTTTAATTGGTTGAAGGACATAAATTTTAAATAGCTTGTTTAATGTGACATGCTTGCTCCTTAAGCAAATTAATAATGATCTCTATTTTACAATAACTGCTTGTAAGAAAGACATAACATGCAATACATGAAAACCCCAATATTTCAAAAATTCAAAAGCAAATATAACTATACACTATAAATAAAAAATTATTAACTTATTTCTAGTATAGCTAAATGTGATCACTTCAAGAACCCCTTTAAAAATGGAAAACCATATTATTTCTTGTCAAGAAAACTAGTGGTGGTGGCTGCAATAAAACACCAATCCATGGTAATGTCAATATGAATAAAAAAATCAAGTTAAGGTGATAGTTGCAAATCAATGGAGATAATATCACAACATAAGCACACCCTTGGTATGTTACAACAACTTTTCACAAAAAAGGATGCAAATAATACATATTTCATTCTTTTAATTCTCTTCTACGACAATTAAAAATAATCCCAATATGATGTAGTGTCATAAGCTAACTGCTTCCAAGAAAATGTCAAAATACTACAATAGTGCCAAGCCTCGTGCAATTTCTCAATTTACTCAGCCTTGAACTAGCATAGTATATATTATCCAACTGCTCCAAATTTCAACAGTATGCTTCACCCCCATTGCTTCCCAAACCTAGCTAAACAATATTGAAATATCTCACTATATTTTATAGGCATTACAAGATAGTCAAATGTAGCTCCACTTAAAGAACCATGGAACATTGAACCCATCTAATTAATCAACCCAATCTATATTATCGACTACTTATTACCTTTGTAGAAAATTGTGATATGCATTATTACCCTCACCTATATTCTCTAAATATTGATCTATATAGTAATCTCAAGCATGTAACTTAATGAGTCAAAAATATCAGCTATAGAAAATATCGATTTTGTAGTCAATACTTTATGGAATTGTGCCAGCTACAGTGAAAACAACAAGTACTTAACATTAAATTGGAACCACAAATACAAGCAACCAACTTGGAAAAATAAAATGACTATAAGATGAACTAATGAAAAGGAATTGTGGCCCATAGGCTGCATATCTCATTATTAACCACATAAATTACAATTGTAGCAAAATGGATTCTTATACAGTTTAATAAAAATTGATATCATTATCACACCCATAAGAAAATAGGGAGAAACTCTTCTCATTTTTATATATTTTAGAACCTTAATAATAGTTAGTGGTTACAAATTAGTTGGAAATCAGAATAAAAAAAGATGAAACTTAGGATATTACTCCAACAAAAGGACGTACCCAATCTTTTACTCTTAAGAGCCAAGATGAAACAAAAGCATGATAGAGTTTTTTACCATGTATAATCACTTAAATTATTTAACATGTAATTAATTTTTTATTGTAGTCCATAAAAACATCCTATTAGCCACCTTAACTTTCAAGCTATTGACATTAATGCAACTATGAGCATAATTAGCCATTCTACAATGCTATGTTAGATAACTAATAATTGAGTCGGTAAGTTTGTTATATGCAATGGTAAGTGTGGGAATGTATCTCATGTAAATCGTAGTAAGATGCAATTATACAATTTGACAACTTAACCTGCTTGATATGTGATCTAGGTTGATTTTCCAAATTATATTTTTTCGTGTTATATTTTTGCATCCAAAATTGAATGTTTATTATGACAACTAAAAAAGTCAAATGGGGTATGTTCAAGTGGGGTGTGTTCAAGTGGTAAATCATTTGGGTTTTCATGTTGGATACCCATGTTCAAATTCACAGGGAAAATTAAACCAAATGACATCCTACAAGCAAAAATTACCTCTTAAAGAAAAAAAGGACACCTAAATTTGTCACACTATAATACTAGGTTACTTCACCTAAACTCTAGTCTAGTGATCTCTCGAGATTCATTGGTAAGTGGTAATGCATCTTATGTAGATCATGGTGAGATATAGCTCCAAAAATTGATGACTCACCTTGTTTGATTCATGGTAATTTCTACAATAATAATAATTTTGTGTTTTATTTTTTAGTCCAAAATTGTATAGCTATAAATACATATAACCAAAATCTTAAACACTTAATTTCTTAAAAATAGGAAACCCGACTTCAAAATGGAAAAACATGACACTTTAAACATCAGAAAGATTGTTCTACATGCTAATTTTTGCTTTTTTTTTCTACATGGTATGTCAGAACACAATTACATGATACATAGAAATTTGGGTATAGATTCCCAATAATTCAAATAGAACACATGATACATCTTAAGCTTTCCCAACACAAAATAAAATCAATTATCTTTCTAGAGGATTGAGGTGAGCCTTTCTGCTTTACAAGCGAACTTAGCTCCATATTTTCTCTATCCTCGAAATGAATCCATGCCATTCAGTTCTACAAGTAAACTTCTTGGTAAAACCAAGAGTGAATCCAGTAAGACTTGTAATATATTCAATCCTATTCCATACAACAACTTTGAATTTGAACAATGTTTCTTCAAAATTTATAAGGATCAAAAAGGTTTTGCTAAAATATTGAAGCAAGGAAAATCAGGGGTATCTGATAAAAAATAAAAAACCTAGATGGACATCATGAAATATCAAACAATAAACAAAAGCAATGGCAGTCGACCATAGACATTTTAATTTGTAATTTTTTATTTTATTTTTGGTTTGAAGATGTTTTAAGTTTTTGAAAACCCTACCTCGTAAGTCAAAGAAAGCCCATAAACGAGTGAGTGAACCAAATGATGGATCGATATTCAAGAAGATTTAGAACCAATGTCATCCATTTATAGAGACCTTTATTTTCATTCATATAAAGGGAGGCGTAGATGGACGCTCTTGTCTTCATTTTTTCAAACGACACTTTACAAATAAACAACAACAAAATCACAACAACAAGTCAAACCTGCGAAATGAAACACAAAAAATAAATGATAATGACTGCTAACAGATTCTAAAAAATAAAACTCGCTGAGACCAGGGAAAGTGACTTACCTCAAGATTCTACACAAATTGTGTCGTGTTGTCAATAATTTGATGAGAAAAAATGGGCATAATTTGTAGGAATAAAGCGGTGGGGATCAAACCTACTAAAATTTGTTTTCACAAGTGCAATGAGGAAATAAGATTTGATTAAATTAGATATGATTGGAATATTTGATTGTATCTAATGGCAAAGGAAAATCAATTGTTTAACAACAAATCACTAATTATATGCCAACGTGAGATAAGTATCGGGCTCAAATCTCACACTATATGTAGCCTATCGGCTAATTATTTAATTAATTCCCACTTCTTGTAAATACTCATGCAAACATTTCTCAAATATTATCCAAAATAAATAAAATCATTTATTTTATTTATTAAATTCAATCTTGCACATGTAAATAATAATTAAATTTATTTAATTATTAAATACTCTTTTAAATTCCTTATCTATTTCTCATCTCTAAATTAAATAATTTATTATTTAATTAATTCCCACTTCTTGAATTAAATAATTATTTTTAATTATTTAATTTATTTCTCAATATTATCCAAAATAAATAATATCATTTATTTTATTTATTAAATTCAATCTTGCACATGTAAATAATAATTAGATTTATTTTTACCAAACAAAAAAAATAATTATTTAATTATTAAATACCCATGCAAATTCAAAATAAGTATCTAGAAATTTTTTATCCAAATCAAAATTTCTCGAGATACTTATCACATAATTGATCGTGAGGTAGGTAAAGTTAGGTGAAAACCCTTTGACTCAATCGACCCTATAGGTCATTGATGAGAAATACGTAGCTTAGACATCCTTTCTAATGAAGCCACAAAACATGCCAGAGATAAAAGATTCAATGCATATCCCAAGTACTGATAACAAGATATCCCATCAAACCAAACACACACTTAGACAAATATAAAATCCTCATAATAAATCACAATTTTATGAGAAAAATAATTAAAGCCTAGGCCTAGGTAAGAATACCTTGAGGGTAATAAGGACTGTTGTACACTATTGTAAAAAGTTATCACATTCTAAAGAAAGGAAACTCTCTAAATGTAATTATAATTTGCATACCGGTTAACTATGGAAAATAATTGTTCAAAACACAATTACACAAATTGAAGTGAGGGAACACCCATGTTTTACTTTTGACTCTAGGATTTGAGATATTGCTCACTAATATGGATTGCCACTACGTAGAAAATTGAAATATCCTAAAATCTCTACCATGATAAAGGGATCTAAATCATGTTATTTTACTATGGCATGCAAAAGGATTTGGCTGTCTTAAAGTAGTAATTGTTAAAAAAAATTACTCATCTTTTCCTCAATTCATCCATTTATTTGTTCAAAAAATTGACTTTCAATTTTAGGATTAATGAGCTTAAAAAGAGAAATTGTGACTAATCAGTTTCTAAATTGTTTTTAAGTTTATATTTTCATTTAAGAGTTACATCAAAAATTACAATTTTTTGAAAGCCTTTATGTGAAGATATAGCATAACCTTTCAATTTAGTTGTAAGTTTTCTACCTTAATGGGTTTTCAAACCTATCTTCAAAAACCTAATAAAACAATAAAAGTGTAGAAAATTTAATGATAGGGGTTTAGTTAGTATTTCTAAACTCAAAATTTTCAAACTATCTTCGTATGTATACTTGTAAATTGTTACTTATTTATTAGTTTTCTTTTTTTTTTTAGATAATGACAACCATAAATGAATCTTCTCCACCAAAACAATTTGTAACAAAGCCACCACCCCTCGAGGAGTCAACGAATTCAAATACATACGTGCAACCTCCTATTTCAAAGTTATGTACATCGATTGTAGCCCATTCAAAATAAATCATTCGAGAACTTCATGACGCTGCACTTCATGCATGATCGATCGAACCACAAGAAATGGATGAAATTGAAGAGACTAATAATAAATTTCATAAAACATGTTAGAAAGTTGCAGGGTTTTCTTATTTCTTAAGAGAAATATTTAATGATGAACAATACAAATAAGGATCTTCAAAATATATAGTTGAAGAATTCCATTTGTATTTATATGATAATTAGAATAGACAAACATGAATCGTATATAGGGTTGTTTACGTTTGTTAACTCTTATGAATAATATTTTGATGTAGACTTTGATGTCTACTTTTATAATAAACTATTCATATGAACTTGCTAGATATAGGTGGCCTACTTTATATGTAAATAGTGAAACCTTTTGTTTGAAATGTGTTGTAGGTATTTCCATTTATGTGAATAGTTATGTGTATTTTTTGAATCAATTCAAATAAGAAAGTCAAATAACGATCTAGTCCTTGAATGCGCTTTTTGTACATCTAATTAGGGGAAAAAAAACCAAACCAACAATATCCATTGATAATCTACATACAAATTTCTTCTATAAATTACAATTACTCTATACAAATTGAAAATTTGCAAAAAACCTACTAGATCCTTGCATGCAATTTGACACCTTTCCATGACTATACAATTTTTCCCTATGAAACCTCCTTTATTTCTATTATATTTGTGTTTTTACAGGACTAGGTGAAACAAGCATTTTTTTAAAACAATAAAATCAACCCCGCCAAACCATCGACGAATACAAGAGGTTAGTTCCAATCATTTTCTTTAATATGATAAAACAATTCATTATTGAAAATTTCCTTCCCTCATATATAAAACCAGACACCAATTTTGGAACAATGCTTATCATGTTTAATTGTAAAATGTGTAGATGCATTTATCACAAACAAAACATTCACTATTACAAAATACATTATATCTGGGCAATGTTTATTTGACATATATTGTACCTACATTATTATGAAATAGGGATGGATTGTGCAAAAAACAAAGGTTTTAAAAGATTCATGCCTATCAGAGCATTAAATCCTTACCAGAAATGATGGACAATAAAGGATTGGATGATGAAAAACAACTTCGTTATTTCAAAAATATAAATGGGGATGTAAATTTTTTTAGCTTTGATATTCTCAACTTTGATGGTGATGAAATCAAAGCAACATGCTTCAATTCTATAGCAATTTTTTTTACTATTGTATAGAGATTAGGAAATTGTTCATCATTTCCAATGGGCCTTGAAAGCAACAAATAAAAAGATCAACAAAGTAAACAATGATTGGGAGATTCTCTTGGACAAAAATTCTATGGTGAAAATTTGGTTAGATGAGAGCACATAGATATCGAAGCTTAACTTCAAATTCAAAACAATTAGTGAACTTAAGGACATGGAAAATAATACCACTATTGACATCATAGGTATAGTACTATTTAGGAGCGAATTTGCACCCCTTGAGTAAATTCCCCTTTTGCATCCCCTCACCTTAGAAAATCAAACCCGAATGTGAAGTTCCACATCACTATCCTACCTTCCATCCACTTGGCGTTTGTCTTGTGTGTCAGTGGGGCAATTTTCATCAGGGATGCGAGCACGACGCACAAACATCTACGTAGCGCGCTATTGTCCTTGACAAATTTCTGCCTTTGAAGTCCATAGGGACGTTATTTTCTCCATTGGGCATGAAGCGTAATGCCTCTGTGTCAACCAACCAACCCAAAAAATGGCTCTTCCCCTCCTAATCTCTCTTCAAATGCATAGTTTTCACTATCACTTCATCTCTTTAGCATTCCATTCAATCTTCTTCATAATTCTAGCCATTCACTTGATCTCTTGAGCAGTTTCATACACTCTCTTGAGCATTATAGCAGCTTGTTACTCCATCAACTTCATTTTTGTACGTGTTGTGTGACCATAGAAGCTGCGAGTTTGGAGTATTGCAAGACCTCCTTTCGTCACCGCTACAGCTATGTCAAAGCATGCTAAACATAAAAGACTCAATGCATCTCTACTGATAACAACATATCCTGTCAAACCAAACACACACTTGGAAAAATATAAAATCCTCATCATAAATCATAATTTCATGAGAAAAATAAATAAAGCCTAGGCCTAGGTAAGAATAACCTGAGGGTAATAAGGACTGTTGTATACTATTGTAAAAAGTTGTCACATTCTAAAGAAAGAAAACTCTCTAAATGTAACTATAATTTGCATACCGGTTAACTATGGAAAATAATTGTTCAAAACAAAATTACACAAATTGAAGTGAGGGAACACCCATGTTTTACTTTTGACTCACAGGATTTGAGATATTGCTCACTAATATGGATTGCCACTACGTAGAAAATTGAAATATCCTAAAATCTCTACCATGATAATAGAAATATCTATTGCTTGCGTATACAAAGGGATCTTAATCATGTTATTTTACTATGGCATGCAAAAGGATTTGGCTGTCTTAAAGTAGCAATTGTTAAAAGAAAAAATCTCGTCTTTTCCCCAATTCATCCATTTATTTGTTCAAAAAATTGACTTTCAGTTTTAGGATTAATGAGCCTAAAAAAAGTAATTGTGATTAATCAGTTTCTAAATTATTTTTAAATTTATATTTTCATTTAAGAGAACTTACATCAAAAATTATAATTTTTTGAAAGCCTCTATGTGAAGATATACCATAACCTTGCAATTTAGTTGTAAGTTTTCTACCCTAATGGGTTTTCAAACCTATCTTCAAAAACCTAATAAAATAATAAAAGTATAGAAATTTTAATGATAGGGGTTTAGTTAGTATTTCTAAACTCAAAATTTTCAAACTATCTTCACATGTATACTTGTAAATTGTTACTTTATTATTTTTCTTTGTTTTTTAGATAATGGCAAGATCATAAATGAATCTTCTCCACCACAACAATCTATAACAAAGCCACCACCCCTTGAGGAGTCAACAAACTCAAATAGATACGTGCAACATCCTATTTCAAAGTTGTGTGCATCAATTGTAGCCCATTCAAAATAAATCATTTGAGAACTTCATGATGTTGCACTTCATGCATGAGCAGTTGAACCACAAAAAATGGATGAAATTGAAGAGACTACTCAAAAATTTCATAAAACATGTTAGAAAGTTGTAGAATTTTCTTGTTTCTTAAGAGAAATATTTAATGATGAACAATACAAACAGAGATCTTGAAAAGATATAGTTGAAGAATTCCTTTTGTATTTGTATGATAATTAGAATAGAAAAACATGAATCATATATAGGGTTGTTTATTGTTTGTTAACTCTTATGAACAATATTTTGATATAAACTTTGATGTCTACTTTTTTAATAAACTATTCATATGAACTTGCTATATAGGTGGCCTACTTTATATGTAAACAATGAAACCTATTTTGTTTGAAATGTGTTGTAGGTATTTTCATTTATGTGAATAGTTATAAATATTTTCCAAATCACTTCAAATAAGAAAGTAAAATAACAATCTAGTCCTTGAAAGTTCTTTTTGTACATCTAATTAGGGGAAAATAAACCAAACCAACAATATCCATTGATAATCTACATCAAAATTTCTTCTATAAATTGCAATTACTCTATACAAATTGAAAATTACGAAAAATCT
The DNA here is from genome assembly GCA_007258455.2 of Sequoia sempervirens. NCBI lineage: Eukaryota > Viridiplantae > Streptophyta > Pinopsida > Cupressales > Cupressaceae > Sequoia > Sequoia sempervirens. The sequence goes on along the minus strand of VDFB02361345.1, from coordinate 4,071 downwards.
ACTAGATCCTTGCATGCAACTTGATAGCTTTCCATGACTATACATTTTTTCCATACGAAACCTCCTTTATTTCCATTCTATTTGTGTTCTTATAGGACTAGGTGAAACAAGCATATTTTTAAAACAATAAAATTGACCCCACCGAACCATCGATGAATACAAGAGGTTAGTTCCAATTACCTTCTTTAATATGATAAAACATTTCATTATTAAAATTTTCCTTCCCTCATATATAAAACCAAACAAAAATTCCGCAACAATGCTTATCATGTTTAATTAAAATGTGTAGATGCATTTATCACAAACAAAACATTCACTATTACAAAATACTTATATTTGGGCAATGTTTATTTGACATATATTGTACCTACCTTATTATGAAATAGTGATCGATCATGCAAGAAAAAAAGGTTCTAAAAGATTTATGCCTAGATTAGAGCATTAAATCCTTACCAAAAATGATGGACAATAAAGGCTTAGGTGATGAAAAAAACAACTTTTTTATTTCAAAATATAAATGGGGATGGAAAAGTTTTTAGCTTCGATCTTCTCAACTTTGATGGTGATGAAATCAGAGCAACGTGTTTTAATTCTATAGTAGTTTTTTTTACTATTGTATAGAGATTTGGAAATTGCTCATCATTTCCAATGGGACCTTGAAACCAACACATAAAAAATTCAACAATGTAAACAATGTAAACAACAACAATTCCACGGTGGAAATTTGTTTAGATGAGACCACACAGATACCAAAGCTTAACTCCAAATTCAAAACAACTAGTGAACTTAAGGACATGAAAAATAATACCATTGTTGACATCATAGGGATATTACTATCAATCAATGAAGCAAATACTCTTAAAAATGAATGGTACACAAACACAAAACATACTCTACAAATTAAGGATATGTCAGCTACCAAAATTGACTTCACAATTTGGGGTGATTTTGGCAATAACGAAGGTTACAAACTTCAAGAAATATGTGATGCAGAGTCTTTTCCAATACTTGTCGCAAAGGATACATGAGTTAGTGATTATGGAGGGAAATATATAGGCACAATTCCAACAACCGAACTACTCATAAATCCTTAAATGCTAGAGTCTGACCAATTAAGATCATGGTTTGATGATTAAGGAAAGAATATCATTTCCCATTCTCTGACAATGGGCTACTCATTTGCTCAAAAAATACCAAAATTGAAAAATATTTATGAAATTAACACTCATAGAGATGACATATCTAGCAGAGGCCAATGCATTTTGGTAAAAGCAACATCGTCTTTCATAAAGCAAGACAAATTTTGTTACACTGCTTGCCCCATGGAAATTAGTAGTAAGAAATGCAAGAAAATAGGTGGATAGGACAAAAAATGGTCAATGTCATTGTCAGAGATGTGAAACTACTTTTCATGATTGTGATTATAGATATTTATTGCAATACAAATTAGAAGACCACACTAGTTCAACATGGGTGATTGCTTTTGAGAAATCAATAGAAGGAATTATGGTCATCACAACAAACAAACTAAACAATATGAAGCATGAAAAGGAAGATCAAATGAAGTTTACAAAAACAATACAAAAAACACTTTTCAAAAAATATTTCTTTCTGGTTCATGTGAAAGATGAAACTTACAATGATGAACAGAGAATCAAGAGCACAACCATCAGAATTAAAAATTTTGATTACTCATCTGAAAGCAAGGCTTCGCTTGATTTAATGACTAATGTGTAAATTTTATATATTTTGTCCAACATTGGTATACTAACCATAGGTGTAAAAAAATACTACACTTATTTCTTAGAAAGTTGCAGATACTATTATCTACTGCCATAGTACATGTATGCAAAGTTTAAAAAAAAAACTATAAATGTATCTAAATTTTTGAAAAAATATTATGAAATGATATTTTTTTCCAACACACATTTTCCAATACAATGTAATTTATTATGAATATGTAATAGGAAACATGACAGCATAATATAAAAAACTACAATCATGTCATGTTCACATTAAATTGAATAACATATCAATATATGAAAATTATGTTATATCATTATTTGGTAAGGTTTTTTAACATACGTTTGAAAACACATTAAGATAAATATGAAATTTTAAAAAATTAGAAATATTCCCAAATTTAATTGCTTTAAGAAGATTCTAGGTATATTTTGCCGGTATTGGCATGGTGTGATGGTTTATTAGTGGCATTGTTGTTCTTGCCACCAAGGTTCAAACCCCGTTGGGGTGGTATTGTTGAATGGTTGTATCCGGTTCATAGCTCCGGTCAAAAGCATTTACCCCTTGATTAAAAAAGAAGAAGATTCTAGGTATATTTAGTTCCTATATGCCTAATTGACATTGACACAGATAAGAAAATTATTTAAAACTCTTGTTCTGCATAACTATTAATATTAATAAACTTATCATCTTTGAGATTCACATGAGTAAAAAAATTTAGACATCAACATATGCCATACAATTGTCTATTGTAGCTAACATAGTATTTTGTAGAATTTGACAATAAACTATAAGCATGATAGTGACAAAGTTGTTTGAAATTCTAGCTATGGGTCAACCAAAGAGGCACTTTGAATCAAAAGATAAAAGGAAAGAATATAAAAGAAAATACCATAGAGAATATCGTAGATGACAAAGGGAGAAAATGACAGATGCATAAAGGGAAGAGCAAAGAAGGAAAAATAAAGAAGAAGAAATAGTAAGATATGCAAGACAAAGACAAGAAGGAACAATCAAACAATTAGATTTTCAAAGCAGATAGGATGAAAATGCACACATACCAAATCCAAATGGATTACTTGCCACAAATTTCATAGAAATGTAATTGGCATTTCGTAATCATTTAGAATCTTACCAATCACCAAAAATTTGTTCTGTTTGTGAAGAAAGTTACATTGGAATCAAAGTAATAACCACTTTAGAAGGTACTATATGCACAAGATGTAAACAAGAGAAAGGAATACACCGATTCTCAACACAAAATAATATGAATCTAGGAGCCCAACCAACAAAACTAACAAACCTTACAGTTGATTGCACAAGTCAATCCAATTTTACAAGTCACCCATGCAAGGGGTGGTCAATATAAATATAGAGGACACATGACCAACTTCCCACAAAAATTTGAACAACTATCAAATACGTTGCCACATTATATCACAAAACTACCAATCATTATGGTAAGAAAGAGAGATCAATGTGGTACAAGTTACCACTTCACAGTGAATAAAGGTCATGTTTATAAAGCATTGAAGTATAGAATCAACCACGAAAATTTTTAGTCAAATGTCATCATTAATGAAAATGCTCTTGATAGTTTAAGTGGAAATTTTGAGCAAAATATTTTTTACTTGCTTAGAACCGTGCATATAGAATCTCAAATTGGTCAAAATGTTATAGGACATGTCATCCCAACTATTGAGAATAATGAAGAAAACATTATAAAAAAAACTACATCAATGGTTTGTCAACCACCTAATTCACAAAAGGAAATGGAGTTGATCCATGCATGGGTCAACAACCCAAACATAGATCCAATGGCATTAATTTTTTGGCCAAAAGTTGATGATTCTCCAATAAATGAATATGTGACACCAGGATTGCTTGATATGGCCTTCCCAACATCATTTCCAAATGGTATATGTGATTGGTTAGAAACACACATCAGGAAAGTACACCTGCACGAATATGTTAGACACCTATGTTGTTATAGAGATAATTGATTTGGTAAACATCCAAGATTTTAATATTACATGGAAAATACGATAATGAGACATCATGCACATATATCAGCTACAATTTTCATAAAACAAATCTCCATGACATGCCTATCACAATCAATGAGCTTCAAAAACATTTGAACAATATGCGACAATCACAACTTGCATATAGATTGATGCGATTTAGAACTTCACTCAGAGGAATAAGGTCATATTGGATAAAATATCATACAAAATTAATAGACATGTTGCATCAGATTGGTACACCCACCATTTTCTTTACATTAAGTGCAGTAGACTTATATTGGCCAGACTTACATGCACTCTT